>CAJHQQ010000811.1:0-139559 GCA_905132885.1 Moricandia moricandioides | reverse complement strand
AGAGCGTTACCATCGATCCCACCAAGTTCACGATAAACGAACTCTGAAGAAGTTGGGGCTCTACACGGATTTCAAACAGATGGTGTAGGAGTTTGGATTGGGCACCATGGCTACTAAGCCATACCATTTTTACACCGACCTGGTCCGATAGTGCATATCCACAGCTCATGTGCACTAGAAGAGCCCCATGGTGAAGCTGGCGCATGAGGCCACCCTGACCTTTTTCATCAGCGGCATCCGGTACAGGATCCCCATCCCCACAGCTCTGTGAGATCTATGGCTTCGACATTGGTACTAGTGCCTTTTCAGTGGCTGCATTCCCTGGCCTACCTCCCTTCTGGGGCCTCATCAGGACATGCCATTTTGACTCAGGATCCGCCACTCAGATGGACGTCTTTAACCCTACTCTCCGCTATTTCCTGAAGGTCCTTGCAAACACCCTGTTATGCAAGATGGAACCCAACAAAGTTAGGGTTCAGGAGCTTACATTGATGTACTATTCCGTCAGGGAATTAGTTGCACTCGACGACGAGGTCTTTCCTCCACCTATGAGTGATCAGCAGGTGAACTTGGGGGCTATATTTGCTGAGAACCTGGCGACCCTAAAGGATAAAACCTTCAAGGGTTCTGGCACGAAAAGGGAGACAATAGGGAGCCTTTTGACACCCATCTTCAGCTTTCTTGGAATTAGCTTCGAGGGAGCTTCGGTGGAGAGAGAGAGTTACCCTTCTTGGATGAGGGTCACCTGATGAGGACCCAGTGGCTGAAAGAGAGACGCTTTTGGTACTTTTGGATGACGAGGGACCTCGGATGATAGAGATGCCAGTGCGCGAGGTTACAGACTTCTCGTACGATCTACAGCGCCTCGCATTCCACCCAGCTGAGCGTCACCTCCACACGGCACCCCTTAGAGTACGACGCAGAGGAGGCCTCCGACCAGCACACCCGGTCGCAGCAGCCGCAGCGGACGAGCCGGCACATCCACCTCCACCTCTCCCAGCCTTCCCTCAGATTCTAGATATCCCCATACACGACCATGGTGCTTTCCAGTGAGTCGTGGTTGACGCGCTTTGAGCGATATGGGCAAGCGTAGAGATGATGTCATTGTGCCAGTGCTTCAGCCGTCCCAGGACCAGAGCCAGATCAGCACCAGCAGCACCCCAGCAGCAGAAGCATGACTAGGATAGATCCGACGAGGAGTAGTCTCTTCGATACCCCTTCGTCTTTTATTTCATTTCCCTTTCAGACTTATACTCATATTTATCTTTCTTGTTGCATGTGGATTTAAACTACCTATTTATTGTTGTTTGGATGTTTTCACCGTGTATTTGAGTGTCTAAGAGGGCTAACCCAACGAGAGATGATCAGAATGGAGAGTCGACTCACACGATTCAAGCTGTGCTCCTAGCACCGATCGACGCCTCCTTGTCACTGTCGATCGATGGCGATTTAACAGAGAGTTACGAGTTTAACTTTATTTATATTACTACTCACTTTAGAATTTCTTCCATTTTTGAAGGTTCACCCGATAGTTCGAATACACCATTGATCAATACTATACATTCACCATGGATCGACGATGATGGTCTACCATCGGTCGGCGCTCACATACTGCAATCAATCGATACTCTTAACAGAGTTGGTATAATATACTATCTCTAACACTGTTTCCTTATTATTTAATTTCTCCTAACCAATCCGAGGCAGATTACACTAGGGACAGTGTAATTTAAGTCTGGGGGAGGTTCGCTAATGTTATTTTATTGTTTTTGAGTTTTATTTACTATATATATATAAGTTTCTCAAAAAAAATTTATTGATTCAAGAAGATGATTATGATCAAAATTTATTATTCACTAACCACACTTTAGCACCATTCTTAGACGGTTGTTTGCAGAGATTACTAGAGATATCACACTCGCTTAGAAAGTTTGAAGGAACCAAAGCTGATTTCCAACACTAATCCTGACATTAGTTGCTTGCTTTGGGATTTGGTATACACTGGATCGGATTCCTTCTGCTAGTCTGGAAGATAAAAGTATGTGTGCTTCTGATTTCCCGCTCTCTCCCCTTCAGATTAAAAAAAGAGTCGAGAAAATTTGGTGGGTACAACCATTAAAGCTTGATTCATATGATCTTAGAAACAGATAAAGGTCAAAAAGAAGTGAAAAGGATCCGGTGGCAAAAAACATTAGGGCATGATTCATGGAAGCCTATCCAAATATCTCAGTCAATTAAAAAAATAAAATGATACCCTTAAAAGAAGGGAGACATTGACTGAGAAGAAGTGAGAAGAGAGAGAGGAAAGGAATCAGAGAAGACTACATGTGTGTTCTGACAATTGCAGAGGTAAGAGTCCATATATTCTTTTATCGATACTCCCAAGGTAAAGCCTGCACTTTTATTTTATGCAAAGAAATGAAATCAGTAGAGGGGTGAGTAACCTAGTATTCGCTAAGTTGTTGGTAGAATGCATTTTGGTTGCTATACTAGGATAGGGTATAAAATTTCTCTCTAATTGACTTGATAGGATGTGGTTGCAATAGAGAAAGGTGACAGTTATACTTAGATATTATGTGAGTCTTCGCTTTTCAAAACCTCTTTCGAAGGCTTGTTTGCTTGAGGACAAGCAAAAGGTTAAGTCTGGGGGAGTTTATATACCATGGATTTTACCTATCTTACCTATGATATATAGAGTATATTTAGAGTTTTTTATATGCATTTGGTATTTTTTTAGAGCCTTTACAGGTCTAAGAACTTATTGGAAGCAATTGGAGCTTTTGGAGCATTCAGGATTGCTCAGCATAAACTCAGAGTCGGATCCAGATTTATGAATAGAACATCGATCGACGTCACACACCGTGGGTCGATCGACTGTCAACTCGACAGCAAGAGTGGTGAAGGCTTGAGAAATTACAAGTTTTACCCAGAAGTTTCATTAATTGCAAGACAAGTCCCTGGTCGAAATTTAGACTATTTATTAGGGTTTTCTATCTTTGTTTTTAAGAAGAGTCTAGAAGACCTAAGAGGGAGTTGTCTTCTAAGTTACACCAGAGTTTTAGAGTTTAGAGTTGGAACACATTGCTACATTTATTGGAGAAAAAAATTTGATCATCATTAAAGAGAAGATCTTGAACTCCTTATTTTTACTTAATTTATTTAATGCAATTTATTCAGAATTTATTCATGTTCCTTATTGCTATGTCTGAGTAGTTCTCTATTAGATTTAGGTTTATTCAATGGTAGTAATGTATTGTTGACTTATTAGAATTGTTAGGGTAATCTTCTTGGTTCTTTGTTTAAGTTGCTGTTAATGCTAAGTTGAACTTGATCACCTCAATCTTAGAAATTAGGGTTCTATAGCGCAAGAGAGAGTCTGGTTATAACCTCAAATATATCTTAAACAATCTAAATAACTAGTAACAAACGAGATTTGAATTAGAAGTTTAGAAAACCCATCAAACAACGAAACCGGTATTGTTTAGAATGAGCATCGATCGATGCCATCTTATTGTCATTGATCGACGCTCAGTCGAGATGAACGAGAGCGATCTCCTAAACCCGAAAGTTTGAATTCAGAACGATGCCTAATAAAACCCTAGCAATCTATTAGTCTGCATTATCTAAACCTACCTGAGAATCTTCCATAAGTATAATCTCTTAATTTAATCCTCCAAACCAAATCAATCTTGAAATCGCTTTTATTGTTATTGTTATTATTATAATTCATCTAGCTTTAATTCGAAAACAATAAGTGATTGTGCAATCCTAGAGTCTATGTGGATTTGATCCCTAAGTACTACACTGAACCTCTTATTTGAGGGAGTAAAGTGGGAAATAGGGTTAATTTGAAACTGAAAATAAACACCACATAAATAGACTCAAAAATTCAGCTCATTTTCTAGCAATCAAGAAGACAATTAGCAATGATCAGTTGGCACAGACTTACATCATGGAGATTGTGAGGTTACTTTGATTTCATGTCAGCATTGTATCAGATCAGGATGCAAAGTTGACATATGCATTTTGGGGAGACTTTCAGATGGCGCTTGGGAAAAAAGTCCACATGAGTACAGCATATCACTTGCAGACAGATGGGCAATCAAAGAGAATTATTCATACTTTGGAAGGAATGCTCAGATCTTGCATTTTAGATTGGGAAAGGAGCTGGAAAAAGTATATTCCTTTAGTAGAGTTTGCCTAAAGCAACAGAAACCCTTCGAGTATTGATATGTCACCATATAAGGGGCTTTATGTTATGCCCTTTCGCACAGCACTTTGTTAGACAAAAGTGGGAGAGCGACGTGTAATAGAACCAGCAATTGTTCAAGAGACGGTAGAGCAGGTAGAGATGCTCAAGACTCGGCTAAAGGAAGCCCATTACCATTAAAAGAGTTGTTGAGATAAGCGTCGTAAGGACTTGGAATTTCATGTGGAAAACTTAATATACCTGAAAATGAGGACATTTCAGGTTGGATCTAACTCTCGGAAGCTAAAGAAGCTTAAATCAAGATATATGTGGCCGTACACCATTGTGGAGCAGATTAGAGCAATGTCTTATAGATTGCCATCATCAGTAGAGTTGTCAGACTTTCATGAGATGTTCCATGTGTCAGTTTTAAGGAAGGTTGGAAGAGAGCCAAAGCTCATTTTGTAGAAGAAGCCAAGTAATTTGGTAGAAAATTATCTGCACCTAACAAGCCAGTAGAGATTATAAATCGTCAAGTAAAAATTTAAGGGGATGATCACCACGTTGATAAAAGTTTGTTGAGAGAGAGACATGATCCAGAGGACACCTTGGAGACCGAGACTCATATGAGGATTGACAATCCATAGCTTTTTCAGGATGGTATTGGACAGTCGGCTCAAAATTTGAATTTGGGGGATGAATTCCTCATCAATAAGGAAAAATTATAACGAACCTTTAACCTCGGCCCATTAATTAAGGCTCACATACCTTAAAACCCCTTGTTTTCCTCTAATAAAGGGAATTTCGTAGTGGTTTTTTTCCAGACACTTTTGGAGTGGTGAAACCATGCCGAAATGTTTCCAGAGCAGCCACCAATAGTGATACGGCCTTGGATAGGCTGTCTCTCCCATGAATCACTTGAAGGAGGGTGGAATGGATCCTAAAGCTTTGAGACTCTAGGATGGACGTTATGAACTTCACACTTAGGCTGCGGAAGACTTAGATGTTGTTTTGCTACAACTATCTACGAGTGTAACCTCGCTTTGTTGATGCCTAATGAACAGTCACATAAACATAAGAGTAATCTTCCTAGTGACGAATGGATGCTCAAAGATGAACAAGCTTAACCATGTGAATGGACAAGGTAGAGGCATCCAAACAGATGAAATTATGCCAAGAGCTCTGGTTTATTAAAGAGAATGGTGTAAGAATTACATATGCAGTAGCTTTGGCTTATATAAGACATGCAGAGAACCCTAGCTAGAAAACTCTTAATTTTAATTAAAAAAAAAAGAAGAAAAAAACTATTTCTAATTAGTTTAAGAAACCCCAAACCTATTACTAATGGGTTTAAGAATGCAAATAAAAGCCCTAATACAATTAACTAAATAATTCGACAGTTTGAGGACCAAAGTGGCCGATCCTTCTTCCTTATGGCCTGATATGGGCCTTGCTCAACCAACACACTTCTGAGTCCCTCACAGGGACCATATGATGTCTTCAATATGATCCCTTGGTCGATTAGGTCATGTGTTGCATGCTGACAAATCCAAACCAAGCTTTAATCAGTTGCTTTCCATTTTATCTGCCATTGTCGTTCATTTACTCTCGCTTGCTCATCCATATGGTAAGCTGGTTGACCAACTTGCTCAAGTTCGTGTTGCAAACTCCTCCTGGTCTTCTTTGGATCATTTTCTTGTCGAGCTATGAAGTTGATTGCTGGTACAGTTTGCTCCAAGGACATATCATGAACATTCTTCTTCTCTCGGTCCAACACCTCATGAATCAGAACAATGAGCTCACCGGATGTCCCATTAAACCACACTTCAAGCACTGACTTAGGTGGTCCAGAAGTGGCCTTCAAACCCTTGAAGTATAGGCTGATCCAGGTCGCATCATCCTCTCCTCCTTTAAAAGGATTTGTCCTCAAATCCAATCAATCTAAAAGATAGAATCGTTTATATGCTTATCTAAATGTATTGTGCATCTAACCAATGTGTTGTTACTTCTCATGTGCTCATTTGTGTTGTTCAGTACGTCCAATAACTTCCCTAGATCAATTGGTGGACGAACTAACCCCATATGACCGAGAATCATCATATCTCGATCATCTCTCTCAATACTACATTCCCACCTCTTTGTCTGTCAACTAAATGGTTAATTATATTCATGTGGACGTGTAAAGCAACTCCCATACTCTTCTTTGAGACGTGGGTCGTCTCTTCTCATTCCAAACTTTTCCATGGTTCATCTTGAGTAATCATGTCCAAACTCAGCAAATTGTTGTGGCTTAGGATAATGTGGCCACGTTTGCAAGTCCTTAATTAAAGCATATAGCCACACCTTGATTTCCTTTCCATTTCTTTGTCTGCTGTGTTGAACTACACTCTCTTCTCCTTTTCAAAAGAATTTGACCTGAAATCTTGTTCCATATGAATGAGTGAATGTTGGAAGATCAACTTTGTGCTTGTTGTTCTTTGTACCAGGTTGTTGCTAACTCTCTTAAACTCACACACCTTTCCTCCTGGTTCAAAGACACGGTTCTGCAGCCCCTTGACAGACCTCAGATGCTCCACAAGATTGTACTAAACACATACAAAAGGTCGGATAAGTAAATCACATGAAAAATATCTAATGAATCCACCTTTTTCAATCAAAGTCGCAAGTGACTCTTTATGAACTAAAACTTCCTCATCAAACTCTCTTTCTTCAGCCTCTATTAGGTCAATCACGTGACAACACATGGCTGGTAGACTCTGCTGCAGTTTCTTTTTTCTTCTCTGGTGGTTCCTTCTGGTAATAGCTTAGCTCATCAACTCATGAGGTTGGTCGTAGGACTGACCTCTTTGGTTGATTTTGTACCAGGTCAGTGTGTATGTCAACATTGTGAATACCATCGTTGTTGTAATCAGTGTACTAACTATAATGGAGAGACATCCCATGTCATCAGCTTTACGAAAATGCCAATCATGTATGCAATCAGCAAAAAAAGGCTAAAAAGCATTCATCAACAGAAAAACTAAACCTTTTAATGATAAATCATCAACAGGATCCTAAAAGTAGAAAAAATCTGTAACATCGAACATTAGAAAATGCGAAAATCTTTAACATGAGTAAGAACATGTTCTAGTCATTCAGTCATAACGGCAGAGTTACAAATCATCAACATGACACATAAGACCTGGACATGTTGTTTTTATACATCAAGTTTGGCCTTAAAATCAATATGGTCATGTAGTCAAAATATCGATTCAGAAATGTTGGTGTGGGAGACCAAAAGAGATAAATAAAGAAGTGTTTTAATTAAAGCCAAGAACTTTACCTTTCGTTTGTGACAATCAACTTCAGACGGTGAACGACGGAGAGGACGAGGAGGAAGTCTCAAACTTTATATTTCTTTCTGGAGGAAGAGGAGGAAGATCTAATCTTAAATCATGAACCCAGATGTAAAGTTTTAGACTTTTTATTCTTAGATATTTGAGACGAAGAGGAAGTCTTCAACTTTTTAATCTCAATTTTCTGATGCGAAGAAAGAAAGTGATATTGGGACCTGTAAATTGTCAAAATAGGCTTTTTGTAGAAAAAGGAATGAAGATAACCTTTGTTTGCTCAACATGTTTCTAAAATAGATTTCTTAGCAATCAATTTTAACTGAAACAAACACATGAATGGAAAATTCAAATCTCAGCAAGTGTTCCACATCGGGAATCAGATATCAACTTTTAAAAGTTTTAAGAAAGTTGCTTATTTTATGTCTGAAGAGGAGTAAAATTGACCATAGATGGTTAAATATGAAACTTGAACAGAGATTCAAACCTTAATTCTTTAAATTAATGGCGGTCACTAGAATAAAGACACTGACTTTGTTTCAAAGCTACAAACCCAGAATATTCATGGAGAAGAGAAGTGGAATTATCGGGTTGAATTGGGGATTACTTGAAAACTAGGACTTTTAATATTCATCGAAGAAGGAAAATGAGATTTTCAAGTAAAATTAAGGGTTTGGGATTTGGTAAAACAAACATTTGAGTTGGAATACGTTGTTTTGATTTAGGTTTGGTTATGATTTACTGATTTTTTTTTAGTTTCTTGGTTTCTTTCTAGTTTAAAAGGTATGAAAGTCTTCCAGCTCCAAAAAAGTGTGTCGCAAACATATTGTGACCTAAAGTGAAATTGGAAAGTGAGAAAGTTCCTCTATATGTAAATTTCTCTAAAATTTTGAACATTATCATGATCACATGCAAAGCACACTTGTAACGTGTAATCGGAAGACAGTTAGATGTAAGAGTTTCTATAAGAGGAAACGAAGATCTTGTCAGTCTATTTCATAGTTCTAATGGAAAAGGAAAGAAAATATCCTTGTTTAAAAACGCGGCCGCCTAGCCGATTAATCGGCCGCGTAATCATAAATCGCATGCTCACCGCGGCAAGTTGAACCAATTTGGTTGGATTCTATGTCAAACCGGGTTATGCCTGCGTTGACCGTATTTTAACGTTAGGAGAGCGTGGAATTATAAAATCAGATGGAAAAAAAAATCGTTTCATATTAATTTATTACAATTTGGCCCAATATTTGAGGCCCATTAGTATCAAAAAGTGAAACCTTCACTTATTTTCCCGACAACAAAATTGGGAAACTTTGTTAACCCTGGTTTTGATTGTTCTTCCTCAATTCAAGTGAATCCAAAGTAAATCACTGTGAATCAGATTCGTCCATCGATTGCAAGTCCTTATTGTATCGGATTCAAGGTAATAAACACTAAATCATTCATGTTTTAAGTTATTAAAGCTTCTTCTTAAATTGTGGATTTCTCTAACTTCGTATCTTAACTTCACTTATTTTATAGTTTGGTAGAAAAGTTTAGTTTAGTAGGTCACGGAACTTGACTTTGCCGATTATTGTCAAAGAAATATATATAGGTTCAACTGAATGGAAGTTTATCACTTTGTGTACCGTTGGGTTAGCTTAGAGTTGACCAACTCCTTTGTCTTTCTTAATCAAACTTTAAAATAAATACTCTGGAAGTTCTCGTGATGTCTGACCAACTCCTTTGTCAGTCTACATCTCTTATGTTTTGTCTCTTAGTGATGTTTTTATTTTTTTAAATCTATTCTGTCTTTCTCTCTTGTCTTTATGTTTATCTTTTTAATCTATTTTATCTTTGTCTCTTATCTTTTTACAAGACTATTCTAAGAACTTAACAACTCTAATTAAAGTCGACAAATCTTTTATGTTAACAAGTTTAAATTCATGAGTTTTGTTTTGGACTGTAATTTATCTATATGTTGCTTGATTATTCAGGTTAAGAAAAATGGATATTCCTCCAACAGATTCACCTCCAAGCCTTAAGTGAAATTCAAATGATGTAGGATGGGAATATGGAGTTTTGTGTGATGCACGATTTCCTGATAAAGTAAAATGTTTATTGTGTAGAAAAGAGTTCTCTGGTGGTATTTTCAGAATGAAGGAGCACATTGGTCATTTGAAAGGAAATGTTGCAGCTTGTCCAAAGTCAACTAAAGGAGATAAAGAGAAGTGTAAAAAGGCTTTAGCTGAAGCTAAGAACAAGAAAAGTATGAAGAGGAAACATGAGGAAGCTTTGACGGCAGAGGTTGATATAAGCAAGGACACTGTCATTGAACAACTAGAAAAAGAGCTTGGAACTCTTAAAAATCCCCACTTCCAAGGTTCTATTGATCAGTTTGCGAGCCCCATTAATCATGAAGTCTCAATGGCTGCAAAGACACGACAACAAAATCTCCATGATGCTATTGCAACATGCTTCTTGACACTTAATAGTCTATTCGAAAAGAAGGAACAACTGAGGAATATGTTTAACAGTGATGAATGGCATGATTGCAAGCATTCGAAGACTGCAAAGGGGAAGCTAGCATCTGACACTGTGATGAGTTGTTCATTTTGGAACAATGTTACTACTGTTTTGAAAGTATTTAGCCCAATGGTGATGGTTCTAAGACTTTCTGATGGAGAGAAGATTCCTTCCCTTGGTTTTATATATGGTGAGCTCTTAGTAGCTAAGAAGTCTATCAAAGAAGCTACTGACCATTTGGAGAAGAACTATCAACCTATTTTTAAGATCATTGATGAGAAGATGAAAGGTAGGTTGGATTCTCCTTTGCATATGGCTGCTTACTTCCTCAATCCATTCTACTTCTACATAGACCCCAATATTCAGTGTGACTTGGAGGTTATGGACGGGTTCATCATGTGTGTAGAGACATTCTATCATGGTGATTTTCTAAAGCAAGATTCAATTGTTAATCATGAAGTTAATCTATACAAGAACAAAAGTGGCTCTTTTGGTAGAAACTTGGCAATGAAAGGCTGTGAAAAGAAAGAAAACTTTGACCCAGGTTTGTTTATCAATCTAACTATCTTCGTTTAAGAAGTATATTTACATAATATGACTTTGATTATCTCCCATTCAACTTGTTTCATCTCAGGGAATTGGTGGTCTACGTATGGATGTGGTACACCACATCTGCAGAAGTTAGCAACAAGTATCCTTGCTTTGACATCTAGCTCCTCTGGTTGTGAAAGAAACTGGAGCAGCTTTGAAGCGGTTAGTGTATTAGTTACTTCTTTACCATATGTTTCTAGACTAATATTATATCTAACTAAATGTCATTTTTGTTGTTGATACACACAAAAAAAAATATGCTAGATGTGAATAGGCTAAATAATTTAGTCTATATTCAGTTTAATGCAAGATTGTTTAACAAGCAGAAAAAAATTAGACAAAGCAATGTTGATGTTATTTTCGATGATGGTAATGAAAACACTGTTGGAGATTGGCTTGTGGAGTATGTACAAGAAATGGACAGTGATGTTGGTTTTGTGCTAACCACCCAAACCCCAAGAGTAAGAGATTTGTATGATGATGATTTTGAATCAGAAGATGAAGATATTGTGGACATGGAGTTTGAACCTGATGTCTTTGAAGAAGATCCTGTCTTTCATGATTCACAACCTCTTTAGTAGTAGGGTAAAACTTGATTTCTTGTATGTCTTTAGCTTTTCTAACTCAGATTTTAACACTCTCATGTTTTCTAACTCAGATTTTAACACTCTCATGTTCTGTTTGATTATTGAAGAACAAAGGATTGAAAGTGCAATCCTAAATTTCTGTTGCTTGTTCTCAAGATCAAAACAATATATCTTTTTGTCTCTTGTAAGTGGATTATATTTTATAATGGATGTGAACTAAAAGAAGTACAATTATATTTTGTGATCTAATTGGTACGTATTTATAAATTTATAACTTTTAGTATCAACGATGTGTCTTTCATAAACATGTATTATACAAAATTTTGGCATTATACGTATAAAATGTGGTATTATACATATAACAGTATAAAAAATTCCTCTCCGTGTACTTCCTGATCTTTTTCCGATTTTCCAGTAAATCGCTAGGGCCGTATGTGGCGCACGCGTAGCGCCTAGCGAGTTTCCGAACACGGGAAATTATATACAGAGAGCGAGAAAAAAGAGTAACAGAGGAATTGAATATTTTATGTTTTGAGATTAAAGTGACCTTTCACATTTTGTCAGCCTTTTGTGTGTGTGAAACGCATTGTGGTTGTGGGTCGCCAAAATTAATTTTTCCAAATATGGTAAGTCTAAAGAATAATATTAGTTGTTTCGGTATTTATTCTTCACAATACATCCACACACCTAGCAGAGAATATATTTCTCTTACTTACACTTCGAGTTATTACTTTTCTAGAATATATTGAATTTTGTTATTACCCTTAATGCAAAAGTGACGTTTAGATTTAATATATAGAATAATGACACTTGAAGTGTCCGTCTTTCTTTAATCTTTCATAGGAAAACACCGATCAACGAAAGCTGTGATATATGGTGGACACTGACACTTGGAATAAAAAGGTTCTTTTTCGAAATTATATCTGATGGTTAGATGCTCGCCTCTGGGTTTAGGAGAAAAAAAAGTATATCTGGGTTAGGATACTTAGCTAATTGAAGAAACTGGACACATGTATAGCGTCGAAAAGAATTAAGGAACTTTTAGGACCATATTGGTGAATCAGCCACTTCCCATCCACTCATATGTTCGAATGGTTTAAATATATAACGCACAAATTCTCTTTAGTGCTAAGACGGGACTTAATAAGCAACTTATGCAAAGCTGAAACTTGAAATGTTTAACTTGTTGAAATCGAACTGTTCGTTTCTCCATCTGTCATTTCCATCTGGATTATCCATTTATGTGATCCATCTAGATGATCCATCCAGATTTTACGGGTTGTTCGTTTCTCCATCTAAATAAACCATCTAGATGAGCCATCTGAACGGATTTTATGTTCGTTTTTTTTTTCTATTTCCATCTAGATGAGTTTAATAAACAAATTACAAATATACCCCTATTTTGATTTAATCATTTATTTGATATTAATTTTAACTTAACTAATTTTTATTATTTAGTCTAAAATATATTTATTAAAATTAGCATTTTGACATTTATAAATTTTTATTTAAAATTTTGCATTAAAATTTTAACTACAACTATAGTGGTGGGAAAACACGTTTTGGCGGAAAAACGCGTCTTTACAGTTTTGGCGGGAAAACGTGTTTTTGCAGTTTTGGCGGGAAAACGCGTTTTTGCGGTTTTGGCGGGAAAATATGTTTTTACGGAAAATGCATTTTTGCGGAAAAACATATTTTGCGGTTTTGGCGGGAAAATGTGGTTTTGGCGAGAAAACAAGTTTTTGGGGTTTTGGCGGGAAAAGACGTTTTTGCGGGAAAACACGTTTTTATGGTTTTGGCGAGAAAACACGTTTTTGCGGTTTTGGCGGGAAAACGCGTTTTTGCGGTTTTGGCGGGAAAACACGTTTTTGTGGTTTTGGTGGGAAAACGCGTTTTTGTGGTTTTGGCGGGAAAATACGTTTTTGCGGTTTTGTCAAAAAACACGTTTTTGCGGGAAAACGCGTTTTTGTGGTTTTGTCAAAAAACACGTTTTTGCGGGAAAACGCGTTTTTGTGGTTTTGGCGAAAAAACGCGTTTTTACGGTTTTGGTGGAAAAACATGTTTTTGCGGGAAAACACATTTTATGGTGTTGCGGTAAAACGTGTTTTTATGGTTTTGGCGGTAGAAGAACATTTTTGCGGTTTTTTGCGAGAAAATGCGTTTTTGCTATTTTTGCGGAAAAATGTATTTTTGCGGAAAATATTTTTTGTGGTTTTAGCGGAAAAATGTTTTTTTTTTATTTTAGTAGGAAAATACGGTTTTGTATTTTTTTGTGAGTGAAAAATGATATTAGCTTTAAGCTTATAATTTGTTAAATGTATAAGAGGTATAATAGACATTATATCTTCATCGAGATGGTCCAAATTGGTTGAGCCGGATGGACTTTAAAATTAAGCCTAAAATTTTAAACTCATTGAGATGAACCATCCATATGGATTGTACTTTTAGTGCCTAAACAAAAAACTCTCATCTCCCTCCGGATGACTCATATGGATGGTGAAACAAACAGACCCAAAGTCAAATCGCTAGATAGTATTTTTATCATGTTTTACCATTAAAAAAATATATCATAGGAGAAAAAACTTGCTCTTCCTTTCTTAAATACGATACTACGTATTTAATCCAAAAACGCTAACTAGACCAAAAAATGTTCAAGCTTTTTTTTAATATATATCTTCTATCAACTAATATAAGAGTGAGTTGCATTGTAGAACACTTTTTGTTTTTCTTTAACATCCCGAGCCACTTTCTGCTAGAAGAGCACATTCACTGTTTTCAAAGGTTTTTTATGACACTTTTGTCCTTCATCAATTAAAAATTTCTTTTAAGTTTCTGTTTGTTTAGTTAAGGGTATTAAGTTTATAGATTATTGTACTTGATTATAGCCATTTGGTTAAAAAATAAAAGTCAAATCTTACGATGTTTTTTGTTCTTTAGTTTCTCTTTATATTAAGATGATTTATTTTAAACTTTTATTTTAACCCCCAACTTGTTTTATTTGTTTTTATTTCACATTGTAATTTATAAATATAAATGTCAAATGAATATAATAAATTCTGAATTTTTCTTCTATATTTTGAGATCCATATTATATATGTTTTGATATTTTAAAATTTTCAGATTTTTAAATTGGATTGTGTGGATAATTTTTATTTTTTGTAAGATAGATTGTATGGATAACATATCGAAGATTACATAGAAGAGTTATGGACATAATAATTGTGGATAGATAAATTGTATATAAGAAAAATTATGGTGAATGAGATTTTTTGTAGACATGTTTTTTATGGAATATATTCTTTTTCATCAAAATATTTTAAAATTGTTTCATCTTATTTTCTTGTGGACGAGTTCATATTTTCTCTAGTCTAAACTTTTTGTGGTAGATCCAGCTTGGAAATATTGGAGATTTGTGTTGTAGATCTGTTCATTTAAAATTATAATTGTCATGGTTTTGATTAATTAATTGTTTCTAGCAAATTTTTCTCTGTGTTTTTACAGATGTTCACCATGGAGGAGCATTGCATGGTAATTTGCATAGAGTGGGTGGTCCTGGTGGGAAGTGAGATTTCATGACAAATGGCAGATGGTGAGACTTATACGAAGGTATGGGGTTGAGAGAAACTCAAGTTAGTGTCTTGCAAGAATTCAAACTTGGTTGTGGATGCTACTGTATCCACGAATCCATATTCTGTGGATGTGGATGATATCGTGTCCACGAATACATGTTCAGTGGTTATGGATGCTATTGTGTCCACATAAACATGCTATGGTTGCTAAAATTTGTGGATGGGGGACGATTCTAATGCTATCGTGTCTATGAAAAAAAATTTTATAAGGAAACACAAGTATGAAATGGGTTGTTTATGTTTCAATTTTTTGTACAATCAAGTGGAAGGTCAAGTATCTTATGATTTTGTGCTTTGTGATCTTACGAACCTTGTATGAGAGAGCATGTGGAGTCTTAATACAAGTGGAAGGTCAAGTATCTTATGGTTTTGTGCTTTGTGATCTTACGAACCTTGTATGAGAGAGCAACTCCCTTAAGTGTTTTTTTTTAATATGTATGAAAACTCTAAACATATTTTTTTGAAACAGATGGAGTATATTTAATAATATTTTTAACTTCCATTGTGGAACTTTGTCTATCATAATCACTATTGTTTAATTTTTCATTGGTGTTAATGCATGCTCACTAGTGTTAAACCATATTTTACTCAAACAAGGTATTTAGAGAAGGCATGGCGGTTTTGGCGAGTGATGCACTTCTTTCTCTGGCGTTTGAGAACATGACGGTTGTGTCAAGTGGGTTGGTTGCTCCCGTACGGATAGTCCGCACAGTTATTGAGCTGGCCAGGGCAATAGGGACACAAGGGCTAGTGGCAGGGCAAGTTATTGACTTGAGCAATGAAGGACTAAATCCAAAAGAAGCGGGATTAGAGCGTCTAGAGTTCATCAACCTTCATAAAACGGCTGCATTGTTGGAGGCAGCAGCGGTTATAGGGGTTATAATGGGAGGTGGAACAGATGAAGAGATGGAGAAGCTTAGAAAGTATGAGAGATGTATTGGCATGTTGTTTCAAGTGGTTGATGATATTTTTGATGTGGTTAAGAATACAACTTCCAATAACACTAACTTTAATAGATTTATAAAATCATTAAAATGCAATTTTTTTGAATAATAGTGACTTTTGTAGAAAATTATAAACCCCAATAACACTAAATTTTAGTAAGAATTTAAGAATGAAGAATCCATAAACCAATAACACTTGATTTTTCAAATTCTTATAATCTTTATAAATGTAACTCCCACTAACATTCCCTAAATTTCTTCTTAGTAGGAATCAGACCCATAATTGATAGGGTTACATATTGCCTCAAATCTTTTATCAGTAACATATTGCCTCAAATCTTTTATCAATAAGCTACCGTTACTTGATTAAAAAGGTACTGTTACGAGACTGATTGTTAACTTAATTAAAAAATAACAACTCCATTTTCGATTTGAACACAGTTAATTTGACATGTACGCAGCTCAAAAGCAGCTAAGTGCCTATATTCGACGGCACAGAATAAAGTTTATTATTTTCTTAAAATAAACTGAAAATTCGTAAATTTTTTTCTTAATCACAACCTACACATAAATTCTGTAATAAATTAAAATAGTGACAACCAGCACATAAATTATGTATTAAATTAAAATACTGAAAGTGCCTTACAAGCTTGGTTTACAACCAGATGACGAGGTCAGTGTCGTGCCTAGTAAAGAAAATGAAAATTGAAAACATTCGCATATGTCAAAAAAAAATTTGTAGAAGATTTATAGGGCATCAATTAGTTTACACTTTACACACTAAATCACTAGCATTATACTCGTAGCTTCTTTTCTACAATTTTGACTTAGATGTTAATTATGACCAATTAATTGAAATGTATTCTATTTTTTTTTACTCTTTGTGGTTACATGCATATGTTCATCTTCTTTAATTTTGCCATAATAATTATTTTTCTTCTCATTTTATATTTTTCTTATTTATCTAGAAGTATTGTTTAATATGTTTATTAATGCTTATTTTACAATTCTAAATAACATTTATGTATTAAAATAATTTTATATGTTTCTGTTTTATATTTCTTAACTAAACATAAAACAATAATGAAAATTATTAAAATTGTAAATACTTTCTACCAAATTTTTCTATTTTTTATTACTTTTTATATTATTTTATCATAAAATATTTTTTACTAAATAATATTTTTTTCTGTTTAGGGCATCAAAAATCATTGACACGGCTCTCTAGGAAGTCTGAAAATTTTCTCTCTCTAATGTATTCAAAAGGAATTGGTTCTCTCTAGTGTTCAGCTACATTTTAAACAATGGCTCATTTAATTTAAAAGTATTCTGAATTATGTTATTTCAAAAATAATTTAACAATTTAGTAACTCCGTAATGAAATTCATACAATGTAAAAACTTTTGGATATAACCAATTATATGATTACGTTTTCTGAACTTTAATTATATGCAGTGTGTGATTCATTTTAAAATTTATATGTTGAATGAAAGATTGTTTATCCCTATTTTTCTCAAAGAAATTCTTTGTCAAAAAGCTCATTTAAGAATAAAATCATGAGAAATTGTTAAGAATAATACAAGTTAAGTAACACTTTTCAAAAATACCCTTAATCAAAATATATTAACATTTAGATTTACATTTTATTGATTATTGTTTAGGATTTAGTGTTAAAAGAGTGATGTTGAGTTTCTAAATATTTTATAAATATTTTAAGAAATTACTTTAGTCTATTTTTGTCATAAGTTTATGGTATTTTTGAAAATTGTCATTCATTAATGATAAATTTGAAAAGTAGTATCAAACTTGTGGCTGAAATTTCTCGTAAAATTATCTATGTAAAAAATGATGAAAATGGATGCATGTTTACAAATAGATGGGTTTATATATATAAAGATCCTCGGATTATACTGGTTTAGAATAACTTGTTATACTTGACTCAAAATAATGAACATGCATTCATTTCATTTCAAGTAAATAGCCATAAAACAACTAATGTTATACACATCTTTCGTAGATAATACAAAACCCTATTTGTTATTATTTTATACAACGTTTCATAAATTTACTACATGATTCAAGATATATTAATAGATTTGAATCCTATATAAGGGTTTTTTATATATTTTAATTTTGGAATCGAAATATGTAATTGTTTTCTACTTCCCCAAATACAAAATTTAATTGAAAATCTGCTTAAACTGAATAAAATTTTCTATTGTTAGGGGTTGGTGTATCATTTAAGGGGAAATTTCAGTTCTACCATAAGTTTTTTATACTACTTTTCAAATTTATCATTAACGAATGATTGTTTTCTAAACTAATTTTTCTAATACTTATAAAATATTTCGAAACTCTACTCCACCTCTTTAACACTAAACCCTAAAAATAATCATCAAAGTGTAAAATTAAATGATAATAAACTTTTAATTGAATGTCTTTTTGAAAAATGATACTTAACTTGAGATATTTTTAGCAATTTCTCATCATTTAAGGGATGCATTCAATATTAAATATTAATCTTTAATAACTTTTAAATGAATTTAGGTTAATTCAAAATTGGTATAAATTAGTTAAACCATTCTAGAATCTCATTTCAAACTGTCATAATGCGATAACTAAAAAACTATAAGACTATTTTTTTAATCTAAAAATCTCTACCAAAACACACTAAAATGAGTGCAAGAATTCTAAAATTTATATATTTTAAAATAGTTTATCAAATAATAAGTTTAATAAAAATGAATTTAAGTTTTTTTAGAAAAAATTATGTTTAAATTATAAGGAGTTTCTCATTTTAGTACAAACCATCATAAGGTCTTAATTAAATACACACCATAATTTGTTTTATAATATGTTTGGTTCTTTTTCCTAGAAACGGTTAGTTTAATATCAAATAGAAATATCATAGGCTATTTATATTTTAATAAAAGTGGCATATAATATTAATATTTTAGTAATTTTAAACATGTTTTATGACTTTCTAAATGGTCTTTAGTATTAAACATTAATATAGTACCAGTATAAATCACACATTCAACTTAGGATTAAAGATACATTTGAGATTTAGAACAAGGAGGAAATAAAATCCTACTTAAAAAATTCCAAAAGATATTAGTGGATCCAAGTATTAGCTATTTACATTCTTTTAAGGAGTGATTACTAAAGAGAGTGAATGGTTATACATGTAGGCTATTGAAAGGTGAAGAGGAAGTTTTAATCAAATCTATTTTGTTTAACTTCCGACATATGTTATGTCTACCTTTTTGTTCCCGCTGAAAATATGTGAAAATCTCGCTAGTGCCATTGCACAATTCTGGTGGAGCTCAAATTCGCCAAAGAGAGAAATTCACTAGGTAAAATGGTGGGGGGGGGGGGGGGGGGGGGGGAATATGCTTACTGAGAGAGGAGGGTGGGATCGTTTGTATGATCCATGAGTTTCAACATGGCTTTACTGGCAAAAAACTGTGGCGAATAATCTAATACCCTGATTCATTAGTGGCTCGAGCTTTGAGAGGGAAAATACTACCTAATGAGTTCTTCTTTGCGAATATGCTCTGTAAATAATTCATCATATATGTGTACTAGTATTTCAGCAGCACAAAAACTATTGCTATTGGGATTTTAGAAATAAAATCCATTCATGATATGAGATTAATGTGTTGGAAGACCTTTGGGTCCCCACAAAACCATCAAGGCTGGGTCGACCTGCTGCCCCGGAGATGCACCCGAGAATGAGAGTCAACGATCTCATTAATGGAGAATGAAAAGAATGGGATGTTGGATTACTGGAAAATCATGTTATCTACGAGGACATACCTCTCATACGAAGTTTGGCCATAAGCTCAACTCATCGGCGTGATACCCACTACTGGAACTACACAAAGAACAGTCAGTACATGGTTAAATATGGATATTGGATAGTACGTAAGTTATAGAGAAATGATGAAGATATAGAGGTCCTAGAGCCCAATATAACCAACCTTGTGCTTGAAAAATAAACGCACCGCAAAAAATATATCATCTTATTTGGTAATTGATAACATGACATGTGGCAGTAACAAGGAATCTCACACGTCGTAATATGCGATCCAATAATTATTGTCTAAGATATGGTGAACACGAAGAAATTTTTATTCATGCCATCTTCAAAAGTCCACTAGATTTACAGGCATGGTCTCTAGCAACAACACCATCTAGTCCTAACATATTTTCATTCTCGATTATTTATGCCAATGTGGTTTACCTTTTTTGGAGTAAGAATAAAATTGTCAAACCAGAATTAGACAGAGATCCTTATCCATGAATAATTTGATACATTTGGAAGGCTCAAAATGATAAACTCTTTAGGAGAATAGACATGACTCCTTTGGATGCGGAAAGTAAATGTCAAGTCTGGTTCTGACGTGATCTTGAAAGCAAAGAAATTGTGGAGATGGAACAACTTGAACCAGAGCTTAAAGAAGTCAAAGATGGGGCTAAATAACAACTTGAACCTGAGGAGAGAAAGGACAAGGATCTAAATATACTAGTTGGTCCAATGACTAGGTCCAAACAAGCAAGATTCCAACAAGCTCTTCATAAACTCTTACAAACTATTCAAGGCAGTCTAGAGTGTGCTTATCCAACCACTCTAGTTGTGATTCAAGACATCTAATACATTCGTCCAGAGAGTCGTTGTGACTTGCACTCTTTTCCTTGGTTTGGTTTTGTCCTATTGGATTTTCCAAACAAAGTTTTTAATGAGGCTTGGACACAACACTTATACAAAAGTCTCTTGATTAATATATTCCCATTTTCTATCCTAATTTTGTGCAAGAATAAACGAGGAGACTTTTTTTTATTTTCAAGTTTGAACTTAGTCTTTGTTTTAGTTGTTTTGTGTGTTTCCAAGAAGTTGTGCATGTACAGTCTTCTTCTCTTTATATTTTGGTTGAAATCTCTCAATAAAGCATCAAACTCTTTTCTAGAAAAACCAAGTATTCTTTGGATCTTGTTTGATCATTGTTTGCCTTGTTTATGTTTTGATTCTACATTTACAAGCAGACCAAGATAGTCTAGGAGCCATTCTGCATCTCTTAGAAGTATCAACTCAATCCACTACTTGTTTCATCATCACAATCGTTGGAGAGAATTCATGGACGTGATCCTCTCACCTAGGATCATATCAAGTGGTATCAGAGCAGATCTCCATCAGCAGATTGTGTTTTTCTTCAGTTCTGCAACTTTTAGACTTTTTGTATTCTATGATCGAAAATGTTCTAAAGTTTGAATCTTGTTAGAAGCGTGCTTATTAGGGTCTAATCTACGTAGAACAAGTGCTGAACTTGTTAAATAACTGAACTTGAATCACTAAATTGTAGATAAAAAAATTAAGGTTCTTCATAAAAATATGGATATGTTTTGTTTTCTAGATTCATTCCCATTGTTTTTCTGTTTCTGTGAACATCTTTACTGGTTCAGTGTTTGGAATTTTTTTAGGAACCATGGGGGAAGAAAACAGTCGGAACAATGGAATGGATAAACTTCTGCTGGAAGCCTTAACTGCGTAGATGTCTGCTTTGATGTATCAGAAACTAGAAATATTTAGAGTTGAGCTTGTCCATTCAGAACGTGAGAGATCTAGAAGGAGTCCAAACCATTTTGCCTCAGAAAGCTACTATAGCCATTCCAACAAAGCCAATGGCACCATACGAAGGAGGCATGAGAGAGAAGAAAGGCCACAAAACAATGATCCTCTAGGATGGTTGAAACTGAAGATTCCAGAGTTTAAAGGCACTGCTGATCCAGAAGAATATCTGGAATAGGAAAAAGAAGATTGAACTTGGGTTCAATTGCAAAGATTACACTCAAAAATACAAACTGACGCTTGCTCCTACTGAGTTCAAAGAGTATGCTTTGAGTTGGTGGGATAATCTCGTTACAGCATGAAGAAGGGCACAAGATTTCCCTGAAACCTGGAATCAAGTGAAGGTAATCATGAAGAAAAGCTTTGTACCAAGCCATTATCACAGGGAACTACATTTCAAGCTCAAAACACTGTATCAAGGGAGTAGATCAGTTGAAGAATACTACAAAGAAATGGAGACTCTTATGCTGAGAGCTGATATACAAGAAGACAAAGAAGCAACCATGTCCAGGTTCATGGGAGGATTAAACAGAGACATCATGGACAGACTTGAATTTCATCATTATGTAGAAATGGAGGAACTTATGCACAATGCCATTATGTTTGAACAACAGCTAAAACGAAGGAGTTACAAGCCTAACTATGGAGCCAGCAAGCCACACTACCAGAAGGATGAAAATACCAGAGAATCCAAACCATTCTCTAGGCCTAAAGTGGAAGAACATAGTATTAAAGAAAATGAGGTATTCACTGCATCTAAAACCCAAGATATACAGTGTTACAAGTGTAAGGGTTATGGTCACTATGCCAGCAGCTGCTCCAACAAAATAGTGATATTGATTAGAGAGAATGGATAAGTTGAATCAGAAGAAGAGGAACAATCTGAGTCTAAAGAAGAAAGAGTGGAGATGCCAGCCTGTGGAGAGCTACTTGTTACAAGAAGAACCTTGAATATGCAAACCAATACTGTTGGAAATGAGCAAAGAGAGAATCTGTTTCATACTCGCTTTATGGATCAAGGAAAGGTATGCAGTTTGGTTATAGATAGAGGAAGCTGTACAAATGCTGCTAGTGAAACCATGGTAGAGAAACTTGGTTTGAAGATCATGAAAAGACCAACCGCTTACAAGTTACAATGGCTTAATGATGAGGGAGAGCTAGAGGTGAAACACCAAGTCAAGATACCATTGTCCATTGGGAAATATGAGGATGAGATACTTTGTGATGTATTACCAATGGGTGATGGACACATACTGCTTGGAAGACCTTGGCAATCGGACAAAAGAACTATTCATGATGGATTCACAAATATATACTCGTTTGAATTCAAGGGAAAGAAGACTGCTTGGTTTTTTGACACCACAAGACGTCCATCTTGATCAGATAGCCTTGAAGAAAAACAACGCTTCATCAAAATCAAAAACCAAGCAGCTTGCCAATCTGTTGCTTCAACCAAAGGGAAGTTCTTTACCTCACTTGCTGTTTAGTTTTAAGGAATGTTTAAACATAACAAGACCAATGCAGGATCTTCCTAGTAAAATATAGTTGCTTTTGCAGGAGTTCAAAGACACTCCTAGAAGAAGCTCCACAAGGATTACCACGTATCAAAAGATAGAGCATCAAATTGATTTCATTACAATTAAGAGCATCATCGCCAAAAAAACAGCCTATAGAACCAATCCTGTAGAGACCAAAGAACTACAACAACAAGTTACTGAGCTTATGGAAAAAGTACATATTTGTGGAAGTATAAGCCCATGTGCAGTTCCAGGCTTGCTTGTGCCAAAGAAAGATAGAAAGTTGGAGAATGTGTGTAGTATGCAGAGCCATCAATAATATCACTGTAAAGTATCGACATCCCATTCCTAGACTAGATGATATGCTTGATGAATCGCATGGCTCAATTATCTTTTCTAAAGTTGATTTAAAAAGTGGGTATCACCAGATTAGGATGAAAGAAGGTGATGAGTAGAAAATTGCCTTTAAAACGAAACAAAGGTTATATTAGTGGTTGGTAATGCCATTTGGGTTAACTAATGCACCTAGCACTTTCATGAGGTTGATGAACCATGTTCTTAGAGCATTTATAGGTCATTTTGTGGTGGATTACTTTGATGATATCTTGATTTACAGTATGAACTTTGATGAGCACGGTGAACATCTTAGAAATGTTCTAGGAGTGCTCAGGACAGAATCCTTGTTTGCTAATTTAAAGAAATGTACCTTTGGAGCAGATAACCTTGTTTTTTTACGTTTTGTTGTCAGTGCAGATGGTATCCAGGTTGATGAGGACAAGATCAAAGCTATCAAGGACTGCCAAGTCCTTGGAGAAGTAAGGAGCTTTCATGGGTTAGTCAGATTCTACAAAAGATTTTTCAAAGACTTTAGTACCTTGGATGCACCACTCACTGAAGTAATCAAGAAAAATGTGGGATTTAAGTGGGAACAAACACATGAAGAAGCATTCTAAGCCTTGAAAGGGAAACTTACCAACTCACCAGCTCTTTCTCTCCCTGACTTTTCTAAAACATTTGAAATAGAATGTGATGCATCTGATGTTGGTGTAGGTGATGTGCTTATGCAGGAGAAGAAACCTATAGATTTCTTTAGTGAAAATATTGGAGGGCTACTCTAAATTATTCAACGTATGACAAAGAACTCTATGCTCTTGTCAGGGCCTTACAATCATGGCAACACTATCTCTGGCCTAAGGAGTTCGTCATCCACACAGACCATGAGTATCTCAAGTATCTCAAGGGAAAATAGAAACTAAAGAAGAGACATGCTAGGTGGATTGAATTCATTAAAACATTTCCCTATGTGATCAAGTACAAGAAAGGTAAGGAAAATATAGTTGTTGATGCACTATCTAGAAGGTATGTCCTCTGTTTCACTCTTGAAACCAAGTTACTTGGATTTGAACAAATCAAAAATCTATACACCACTGATTCTGATTTCAAGGAGATATATGCTTCTTGTGAAAAGTTTGGACATGGTAAGTACTTTAAGAGTGATGATTTTCTCTTCTTTGAAAATAGATTATGTGTGCCTAACTCTTCTTTGACAGATTTATTTCTCAAAGAAGCTCACGCAGGTGGACTTATGGGACATTTTGGCGTGCCTAAGACAATGAAAGTAATGCAAGAACACTTCTTCTGGCCACACATGAGAAAAGATGTTGAGAAGACTTGTGAACGATGTGTAATTTGCAAACATGTTGAGTCCAAAATCCAAAGCCACAGTTTGTATACTCCTTTACCCATTGCTTTGTATCCATGGCATGACATTTCAAAGGATTTAGTTGTTGGATTACCTAGAACTAAGACTGGAAAAGATTATGTGTTTGTTTTCGTTGATAGGTTTTCTAAAATGGCTCATTTTATTCCCTGCCAAAAGTCTGATGATGCTATGAATGTTTCTAGTTTGTTCTTTAAGGAGATTGTTAGACTTCATGGAATGCCTAGGAAAATTGTTTCTAATAGAGACACCAAGTTTCTTAGCTTCTTTTGGAAGACTTTGTGGTTTAAGCTAGGGACTAAACTGTGTTTCTCTACTACTTATCATCCACATTCTGATGGACAAGTGTTTCTCTACTACTTATCATCCACAGTCTGATGGAGAAACTGAAGTTGTCTATAGAACATTGTTTACCTTGTTGCGTGTATTGATTAAAAAGAACCTTAGAACTTAGGAAGAATGTTTGCCACATGTAGAATTTGCATATAATCATGCTAAGCATTCTGCATCTAAATTCTCTCCATTTGAAATTATATATGGTTTCAATCCTTTATCACCTTTGGATCTAATGTCTTTACCTTTAATTGAAAGAGTTGGCTTGGACAGGCAAAAGAAAGCTGTAATTTGTTAAGTAGATACATGAGAAGACACAGATCAACATAGAGAACAAGACCAAACTCTAGGACAAGCAAGCTAACAATGGAAAAAAGGAAATGGTCTTTGAAGAAGGAGACCTAGTTTGGATACACCTGAGAAATGACAGATTTCCTAATGAAAAAGAAATCCAAAATCATTCCTAGATTAGATGGTCCTTTCAAAGTTATTAGGAAGATCAACAATAACGCCTATAAACTGGATCTTCAAGGTAAGTATAATGTGAGTTCAAGCTTCAATGTTATTGATTTAGATCCTTATTGTGCAGAGGAAACAGATTTGAGTTCAAATCCTTCTCAAGTGGGAGAGGATGATGTGATCTTGGAAAGCAAAGGAACTGAGGAGATAGAACAGCTTGAACCAGAGCTTAAAGAAGTCAAAGATGGAGCTAAAGAACAACTTGAACCTGAGGAGACAAAGGACAATGATCTAAATGTACCAGTTGGTCCAATGACTGGTCCTAACAAGCAAGATTCCAGCAAGCTCTTCATCAGACCATCATTTGGACCCTATTTGGAGTCTACTATGTGTGTTTGGACTGTGTTTTAGGGTCTTTACAGGTCCAAGTACGTTTTAGAGCATTATGGAGATCATGGAGCTTGCTAGAGCATTCAGAAGAGATATCTAGTAATTGTTCACATTCAGCTAAGTACGAGTCAAAGTCAAGCATGACAATCGATCGACGGAGCATCCTTGCTATCAATCGACAGCCCACTCGCAGAGTATTGGCCGACTTCAAGGCCAAGTCAAGAAAAATTACGAGAATGTCGTTGGACGAGTTTTGACATAGTTTATATGGTTCTGTCATTGTTTGGGCATAGACAAAAAAAAGAACAAGTTTTATTTTCACAGCTTTTAGTTTTCTTGCATTGTGCTTTTTAATAGTTTAGGGTAGAAGATCTGAACTCCTTCAGAGATTGTATTGGAACCCTATTTATTATTTTATGCATTGTATTATTCAGTTCATCATGTTTTCTTTGATTATGTCTGAGTAATTTACCTATTAGATTTAGGGTTCATAATGGTACTGATGAATTAGCCCCAAAATAGGATTGCTAGGATGAAGTAATACCAATCTTTGGAATTTTGTTTAATGTTTGCCTTCTAGAGTAGTTAATTAGCTACCTGAACTTAGGACATGGACAACTACGAGAGTAGGTTCTGTGCCAGAATTGATTCCATTGAGCTAGGTTGTTAGATGCATGCGAGAGATGGTTTAATTAGAATAGTGGGCGGATTTCCTGTCTGATTAGTGTCGATTGACACAAGGCCTTAGTCGTCGATCGACAGTGCACTTCTCTGTCCGTATACGAGAGTTGGGAAAAGAGGGGTAGGACTAGGTAACATTTATTGTTCTCGCATATTAATAATTCTCTTCATCCTGTTCATTATAATTCACTTGCCATAAACCCTAGATCTACCGCTTTTTCCATATTTGCAATCGCTTTAGTATTTTAGATATTTTCTTATTCCTGATAGACTTACAATCAAAACCATTATTTATAGTTTGCCTAGCTTACCCATTAGAGTTAAAGAAATATATTTTGTGCCCTTGCTCTCTGTGGATTCAATCCTAACTACTATAATTTGACCTCTATTGGAAAGAGTAGTTCGTAGGGTTAATTTGATAGATTGCATTATTAAGAACATAAACCTTAACCCGTACGCTGTCAAATTTGGCGTTGTTGCCGAGGAGCAAGGATCGCCCATTATATTTATTTTATAGGTTTATTCTAGGCTTTTTCATTACTACTATTTACTAATAAATTATTTTTCTTGTCTTTCAAGTGCATGCCGAGCAGTACCAGAAGCAACAAAAACCAGGAATTACTCTTCTCAGATCTAGTTGTAATCCAACGCTAAATCCTCAAAAAGATACATCAAGCATCGATCGACAGCATCATTCAACCTCCGATCAATGCTTCTTCACTATTGACATCACCAACACGTTATTGATCGATAATAGTTCACGAGTTCAAATTGTTGCTACATTAGTTTTGTCCGAGATGAGAGAGGACACTTGTAGCCGTCGATCGACAGTGCACTTCTTTGTCCGCATATGAGAGTTGGGACAAGAGAGGGTCGGACTAGTTAACATTTATTGTTCTTGCATATTAATAATTCCATGCACCCTATCCATTATAATTCACTTGTGAGAAACCCTATATCTACTACTTTTTCCATATTTGCATTTGCTTTAATATTTTAGATAATTTCATATTCCTGATAGATTTACAATCAAAACCTCTATTTATAGTTTGCCTAGCTTTACCATTAGAGTTAAAGAATATATTGTGTGCCTTCTCTCTCTGTGGATTCGATTCCTAAATACTGCATTTTGACCTCTCTTGGCAAGAGTAGTACGTAGGGTTAATTTGATAGATTGCATTATTAAGAACATAAACCTTAGCCGCGAGATATCAATGGTATTGCAAGACTCATTGGGATTCCTTCCTGATTTACTCTGTAGATTCCCACTTGGAGACTTTGAGATAGATTCGAGATGAGTAAGTCTGAGATCCATGGATTTCACATGAGAGGCTAAGCTCAAGATTTTTCCTTCAATCTCATGGTGATTCTCATTTACCTTGTCTACTAGGGCATAAAGTGTTTTGACTACATCTTCACTTATCTTGGTATGTGATAGAAGAGCTTTTGAACAAAATGTCAGTGATGCTCTTAGTAGGTGGACGATTGAAAGAAATTTCTTGGTGAGTGTTGTAGGAGGGTTTGGACTGGTACTTACACTTCTCAAGCCCGTCTGGAGCCTTGGTGTATAACTGTTGGTGATCATAGTCATCCCCATAGTTGGCATGTTTCTGTCGAACTTGTAGGAAATCGTCTATCTTCTCATGCATAGCTTTTATTTACTTCCTTATTTGGTCATCCTGAAACTCATTTTCTATGTTAGACTAATCATAGTCTTTTGTGTAAATCAAATCACACTGGTACCAATTCTCTACCAGAAACATCGCATCCTCTTTTATTCTGCCGAAGAAGTAACAATTACTCGCTTCGTTAAGCATCATCCTATACATAGAAAGAACTCCCCTGTAGATATGCTCACAATACATTTATTAAAGAATCCATGGTGTGGGAACTTCATTGTATACCCCTTAAACCTCTCCCAAGCTTCACCAAAGTTTTGGTTTCGTTTATGTGCAAACTATAAGATCTCATTCCTAATAAGAGTAATGCGAGATGCAGAGAAAAATTTGGAGAGAAAGGCGCTCTTTCACTCATCCCATGAAGTAATGGAGAAATTTGTAAGGTTCTTCTCCCTAACGTTTGCACTTTCCCCAAGTGAAAAAGGAAAAAGTCTCAATTTCAAGGCATCTTTGATGATACTGTTGATCTTCACCGTTCCACAAAGCATATCAAAGTTGTCCAGGTGATCCAATGCATACTCCATTGAGAGACCACGGAATCACTACAAGAAAAATGCTCATTGTTAGCGCGGGTTATATGCTATGTTAGCGTTTTGATAGCTCACTCACGACTGCTGTGTATACGGCAGCCATCATAGGTACCCCCTCTACAATAGCGTTTTTCTTTGATGCTACGAAATGTTCGTTTACGATAGCGTTAACTAGCTGATGTTATTAATGAATCTACGGCACGGTTATTTTTTGTTACAAATTGATTATGATACGTATTGCGTGCCATGGTATCGACTTCTACAATAGCAGTAGCTTATTTTGGTAATTGCTGTGGTTAAGTGCTATACTAAAGGTTTTAATAGCTTAGAAATATATTATGATAGTTTACATTATATGAAATTTTTAATGCTATGATTTACAAGCATAACTGATTTTTTTTAGCTATTGTTATTTTGTGTAGGAGCTATGAATTTGCATTTTCGAAAATTTGTAATAAAAAAAAGCAGAAACTTCAAAACAAACTAACCCTTTCATAAAACAAGTTTCACATACATAAGTCATTACACATAAGTGTTACTGATGCAGTTCTAAAACATAAACCAAAGTCATAAGCAATAATATAATACATCAAGTTCATTAGCCTAGCTTAAACACTAGCTAATTGTGGACCTAAGTTCTTCATTCCCTCAGCTTCT
This sequence comes from Moricandia moricandioides, assembly GCA_905132885.1. Classification (NCBI taxonomy): domain Eukaryota; kingdom Viridiplantae; phylum Streptophyta; class Magnoliopsida; order Brassicales; family Brassicaceae; genus Moricandia; species Moricandia moricandioides. Next base: position 110,193 of record CAJHQQ010000811.1, on the reverse strand, counting down.
GCAACAATGAAAACTCTGATCAGTTATGCAATTACATATGCAGGTTTAAACAAACAAAACAGAATACTTACAGCAGCTTAAAATATGACCAATTTATCAATTGGCCATGCAATTGATGAACCGTGTGCATCTTTCAAACACTCTATTTCATCAGATTTCCTCCAAACTTCTGCATCATCTACGAGCACTGCATCTACCCACACTCTAGCTGCTTTCGGACCCAACCGCACAAAGTGGACCATTTGAGTTGGGTCTGTTGAATGGATACGACCTTCAGCAACAACTTGTTTCCTCTCACCAATGTCCATCAATTTGCACTTCTGATTCTGTTTCATTGTCTGTGATCCATGCTTAAGCTGACACTTTACAATAAACATGCACACAATTCAAAACACAGATATTAAGATGACCAGATGATTGAACATATAAGTTAAAAATTTACCTGATCAGTTGCAGGAGACTCCTCAGTATGAATTGATGTTGTTGCTCTTGATGTTGCACATTTTCTCCCACTTGTATCAGTAGGCGACTTAGAACCACCAGATGTAACTTTCATACCCGTAGGAGATTGTCCTCTTGTTGCTTCTGGTGGATCGTCAAAGACAACTTTGGTAGCAGGCCATGATATAAAAGAATGTAAGCAGTCCTCAAGGTATGAATGATCCATCGTAGGCCTCCATAAATATGTTCCATGCTCATGTACAACATCCAAGAATACTTTAACTGCTTTAGGTCCTAGAGGAAGTCCATTAACCAATGCTTTAGGTTCTTTTGTCTGCCAACGCCCTTCACCAACAACTACACTATCATCAGACAAATCCAGAAGTTTGCATTTGTTGAGAGAATTTGCTCTTGAGCCCTATCAAACACATTCAGAAAAAGAAGTTATCATAAGCGAAATAATGACCTTATTAACTATGTAACTGCAAGAATGAAAAACATTTACCAGTGGTGCAATGTCTTCATGTTCAAGCCCCAAACCTAGTTCCACGCATTTTTTCTTCGGCCATGCAATAATATGACCAACAGCTTCCTTAATTGTGCACATGTTAGTCGCAGGTCTCCAGAGGAATGCTTCAGGTTCAGTAGCTTCATCAACCAAGACTTTAACATCATTAGGACCTAATCGACTGTCATTCACTATGTCTTCAGGGTCAGAAGAAATGATACGACCCTCAGCAACGTTTCCATCTTCATCAGCCCAGTCAATGAGAAGACACTTCTTATGTGGTATCTTGTTCACACTCTGTTAAATGTTCAGTTGTAAAAGTATAAGAGTACTGTAAAGTAGAAAAAAATGCCATTGATCTCATATAAATTACTTACTCTTGCAGCCGAGTTTTCACCCATTTCATTGTCATCTCTCTGTAACATAAACCCAACACAAAGCTTATTATTATGTGATAAGCACATATCTTTATGTATTCTTGGAGATGTAACTAACCTGGTTTTTTACTTTCGCAAGTTCAGACTGTAGCTCGGTAACCTTTTGCATGAGATCAATTTGTGTCTGTTGCATTGCAGAAATTGACTTCTGGTTGACATTGAAGCAAGCTAATTTCGTCTTACTAATATTCCTCCCCATCGCTCTCATACGACCAGGATTATCAGGTCCTAAGACCTGGATGAGCGTATCTTCATCCAGATTTTTTCCACTCTGACTACCACGCTTAACAATGTCAGCTGCCTTTTTCTGTAGACCACATTACAATTAACAGAAAAAGTTATAAGATTGTCTTAATTGGAGGAACAGATTATGTTATAAACCTACAATTTTCTCAGCAGCATTTGTGTTGATGGGAGTTCCATCTTTTCTTGTACGTGACCTCACCCAGACTTTAAGTCTCGACACTTCAGATTTGTCTTCAGAACTATTTTTCTGTTGCAAAATTATATGTCAACAGCCTTGTCTACAGATAAAAAAGGAAACCAAAATCTGAGATAAATATGCTTACCATCTCTTCTGCTAGTCTAACCATTCCCTTTCTACTACAAGTGTGAGGAATCTGTTTGCTTCTCCTCTCTTTGTAGCTATCACTCAGAACCTATCATTTTGTAATAACGATCTTATTAATCTAGTTAGTAATAACGATATTATTCATCTAAGAATGTATACCTTGAATTCTTGGCTTGTTTTTAGCTTCACAAATTTGCGCCACTCAGTTGGATGAACATTCTTAGGTCTGAGATTCATCCTTTGTTGGTTATTTTCAGCTTCATTGATTTGGGTAACTAGACGTGACTTGGATGATCTCCACAAGGCTCCCATCTGCTTAAGAACTGCAACCCTTTGGTGGTCCTCATCAACTTCAAACCTTGCCTGCACACGTAGTTAGCCAACCAATAATCAATAACTTGATGTCTGTTCATAAATATACATGCTGTCATTGTTTAGAAACTGTCACCTGGACTGATTTCCAAAGAACTGTCTTCACTTCTTCACTAATTTTTTTCCAATTTTCAACTGTAACAGGCACGTGCTCCCTTACCAACGGACCCAAATATGAAGATAGCTTGACTGAACCAGGACCATAAGCTTCTCCCATAAAAGTGAAATCGACATGAACTCTGGTATTTGGATCTTTGGCTAGGTCTCTCATCATTGTTGGACCACGCTTTCTCTTACGGGAGGTTCCACCTTCAGCCTCCTGAGTATGTTCTATCTCTCCTTCAGGCTCGTCGCCATTATGTTGCTCTGGTTGAGGCTCCTCTTCCTGTTGTTGCTCCTCCTCATGTTCCTCTTCTTGTTCTTGTTCCTCCACACGTTCGTCTTCCTGTTCTTGTTCCTCCACATGTTCGTCTTCCTGTTCTTGCTCCTCCACACGTTCCTCTTCATTTCTTCTTCATGTGTTTGGACAGTACCAACGAACTCAACTTCGTCATCTGCCTTTTTTGGCTTCTTTGCTTGTCTCCTTCCACGTTTAGTCTTCTTTGCACGTCCCATCTTAATTCACCTGAAACATAATAAGAAATACATAGTTAACTTCATACTCAACAGAACACTGAAACAATCACACTACAACCTCAAAACAAGAAACAACCAGACAAGCATACAATGACCAAGCAAGTAACACAATCAAAAACAATGTCAATAAAGCAACTTCGTCACACATATATCCCTTCACAATCAGTTCTGACATTCTCAGTATCATCAATGTCAACATCCAAGTCAACATCCGACGGTAATGGCCCTATATCTGCATTTCCCTCTTGAATATCTTCCTTACTGTATCTTCTAGAAGGACCTTTCATGACAATATACCAGTTTGATGACTCATCTTCTCTGGAGTAAAACACTTGCTTCGCTTGAGATGCTAGAATGTAAGGGTCACTTGCAAAGGAGGCTTGACTTTGATTCATGTTCACAAGTGTAAAACCATCTTCGATCTTTACTCCGTTACCCTTAACTGCCCATTGACATCGAAACAGAGGAACATAGAAGACATTGTAGTCGATCAAAATGATGTCTGTCACCCTGCCGTAGTAAGATACTAAGTCTACCACCTGTGATGTATCTTTTGCACTAGCTCTACACACTGCTGTAGCCTCATAATAGACTCCACTATTCTGACTTTTCCTATCAACTGACACTGTGTGAAACCTCTGCCCATTAACAATGAATCCTGTATATGATCTCGCAGAACAACGTGGACCATAAGCTATCCACTTAAGTGTGTCGTCATGTTCTGTAGAATCAAGAGGCACCTGTTAAAGAAATAACAAGTCATTAACCAATACAGTAGGCAGTGTATAAGAGGAGAATTGTATAATGTAATTCAGTACCTTCTCTTTTAGCCAGGAAGCAAAATTCTTAGTATGCATACTCCATAACGTTGATGCATCTCGCCGACACCTTCCATCTGTGTCTTGTAAATATTGTAGATGCTCACTAGTAGCAGATCAAAATAGAAATAAATTAGAAAAAGTTGTTGATTATGTAATGAAAGATTAATTTCTACTTACTCTACATAAGGTTCGACCAGAGCCATGTTTTGGATGATAGCAAGATGAGCAATTTTCTTTTCCGTTTCCGTGAGAGTTACTGAAGTAGCAGTGGTTATTGGACGGCCCTCTAAGACAGAATTGTTCTCATACTCTGTGTTTCTATCCTGTTTCTCTTGAACATTTGTTGTTTTCTTCAGGAACTCACTACAAAACCGGATACATTCCTCCGCAAGGTAGCACTCAGCTATGCAGCCCTCTGGTCTTGCAGGATTTCTAACAAAGTCTTTTAGGACTTTCATGTACCTGAATCAAATAGCAAATGTCAGTTTTGATTTTTAGTGTAACATAATGAAAAAAAAATCATATATATCTACCTTTCAAACGGGTACATCCATCTAAAGTGGACTGGTCCACCAAGCCGAGCTTCTCTTCCAAGATGGACAGTCAAATGAAGCATGATATCAAACAAACTTGGAGGAAAGTATCTTTCAAACAAGCACAGAGTCTCAACAATCTCAGCTTCCATAACCAGAAGCTTCTCCATGTCAATCACTCTTTGACACAACAGATTGAAGAAAGAGCATAATCTAAAAATTGCAAGCCTCGGTCCTTTTGGCAGCAACCCTTTAAGTGCAATCGGCAGAAGTTGTTGCATCAAAACATGGTAGTCATGTGATTTCAGACCAGAGACTTTACAGTCATCCAACGAGACACCTCTTGATATGTTGGAACAATATCCATCTGGCCCTTTGAAGTCAAATAAACGCCTGCAAAATATCTTCTTTTCTTGCTTGGACAAAGACCACGGTGCTGGAGGGAGATAGGTTCTTTTTCCTTGCACTCTAGGGTGCAAATCCGGCCTAATACCAAGCTCCTCCAGATCCTTACGAGCGGCAAGACCATCCTTAGATTTCCCACAGTGCAACAACGTTGAAACTAAGCTTGCAGCAACATTTCTCTCCACATGCATTACATCTAAGTTGTGCCTCACCGGAAGTTCCTACACATGAGAAACAAAACATCATATTTAAGTTAAGAAAATAACAGTGATGAGGAAAAAAAATTAAGTAAATGAAATAATAATCTAACCTCCCAATAAGGTAGCTTGAAGAATATTGACCTCTTCTTCCATCTAGATAACTCATCCTCATCTACTACTACTTCTTCCTCTTCATCTGATTCACTCGACATACCCTCAATATCAGACCCTAAATCAGTTGAACCTTGCATCATTTTTCTCTTACTGGCAGACCGTTTGTAATTTCCAAAATCATTGTGAAAATTTCTCAGATGCTGAGAAATATCACGCCCAGTAAGTATTCTTCCCCTTCTCCCTTGTTCTACTTTTCCATCAAACCATTTCTTCTTTCCTCTAAAACTGTGAGTTGGTGGCAGACCCTTTCTATGACCCATATACACATGCTTTCTGCTAAACTTCAACCACATGCTCTCTGTATTTTTTCCACATAACGGACAACCCATTTTCCCCTTTACTTTACAGCCTGCTAGATTCCCATAAGCTGGAAAATCGCTGATTGTCCAAAGCAGCATCGCCTTTAGTGTAAAAGCTGATCGAGTTAGAGCGTCGTATGTTACCTCTCCAATGCTCCACAGAGTGTTAAGATCGTCGATTAAGGGTTCTAAATACACATCTATGCTATTACCAGGCTGATGTGGACCAGGAATCAGCAAAGAAAGCATGATGTTCTCCTTCTTCATACACAGGTCTGGAGGTAAGTTGTAGTTAACTAGCAGAACAGGCCAGCAACTATACATCGAGTTCTTCATGTTGAATGGATTGAATCCATCTGTTGAAAGTCCCAGCCTCAGGTTCCTTGCTTCATCTGCAAACGTAGGGTATTTGGCATTCATATGATCCCATGTCACAGAATCTACAGGATGACGCAGCTTTCCATCACTGCTTTTGTTGGTAAAGTGCCACCTCAAATCCTTGGCCATTTCTTGAGACCGGAACATTCTCTTCAGCCTTGGTATTACAGGGAAGTAACGGAGAACTTTCTGTGGGACGCCTTTCTTCGTCTCACCCGTGTGGACATTAGTCTTCCACCTTGAAGCCTTGCATTTAGGACACTTATCGAGCTTCTTGAACCTCTTTCTGAATAGGCAGCAGTCGTTGACACAGGCATGGATCTTCTCGTAGCCCATGTCAAATGATTTCAAGAACTTCTTCACGTCATAGAGTGATGTGTGCAAGACATTTTCTTCAGGTAACATGTCTGGCAAGGTCTCTAGCAAATCATTGAAGCTCTTGTCAGACCATCCATTCTGAGTCTTCAATCTGAACAACGAAACAATTGCAGATAACTTGCTATGGCTTGAACAGCTCGGATACAATGGTGTTTCAGCGTCAGCTAGCTTTGCCAAGAACTCATCTTCTTTCTTGTCCTCTCCCTCTGCCATATCAGATAGATTCCCCATACCAGCTAACTCTTCATCAAAACACTCAGCAGCTCTGAACAACCCATAGATCTCATCTTTCCACTCACTTCCTTTGCTTTCATCAGCAACCTCTGTGTTTAACTCTCCATGTAGATACCAATCAGCCCGCTTCTTATAACCCTCCTCCATACCCCTAGTAACAAGATGATCAACTACCACACTTGCTGAATGTCGAACTATGTTACGACAGTCAATACACGGACATACAATAACATCAACCCCTCCCATTGCTGAAGCCACATCCCGGACAAACTTTGAAGCCCCTATCTCATATCCAGGATCAACTCTGCCATTAACAATCAAAAGAAAAACAAAATTAGACAAGTTAAGTCAGTAATCACCAAAAGAAACATGAGATATACGCTTAAGCTCATTACCTGTTTAGATGTACCCAAGCTTTGTCCATAATGCTGTGTTCGAACATAAGTTGAAACCTTTTGTAACGAAACGAACTTATAACATAACACAAAAAAAAATTATATGCATACATATGTAGCACAAGCAAGTCAGAGCATGTAATGATATAGCAAAAATATTCAGAGCATGAAACGATACCAACCAAAGCAAAAATATTCAGAAGCAACCAACATATCAAAGCAACCAAGAAATTAAAACAAAAAAAAAAAAAAACTTCGATTTCAGATTAACACCGACAGAGATGTAGAAATTATGACTTCCTATACCTAAGAGATGTAGCAGAGGAGATGAATCGGAGCTGGGAGAAGCAGCGATGAAGGAGAGTGATGGAGAATTGAGGCGGAGATGGAGAATCGAGGCCGAGATGGAGAATCGGAGATGGAGAATCGAGGCGGAGATGGAGAATCGAGGCAGAGATGGAGAACCAGAGATGGAGATGGAGAATTCAGATTGATTTCTCTTAGGGTTTTGTCGAGAAAGGGGGGAAATGAGAGAGAAGAGAGGGAATGTGGAAGAGAGAGAGGGAAAACAGAAAATATTTACTAAGTGTTTCGTGGAAAAGCTGTTTTTAGCTTCCCGCTTACCAAAACTCTATCATAGCATTTATATAATGCTAACCTATACTAAAAAAAAAATTCACTCATCAACAACAGCAGTTCGGTAAAACGTGCTATAACAATGTGCTATGAATAGTAACTTTTTTTGTAGTGAATTTTTTCCCCTGCACCACATTAATCAAACCTTGCCTCGATCTCAAAGTGAATGTTTTCTATAGGTGACGCTTGTATTCCTGATTTTTTCTAATACATGCTCAGTTCGTCGAAGGATCAATAACCCGCACACTCCTCAGTGGGTGAAGAAGTCCTTGGTCCGCAGCTTCATGACCTTCATTTCCTTGAAATATAATTATCACCCCGAGGTTTTTACTCATTCTCAATGTGTAACCCTAACCTTTCCAAGTGAATTAAGCGTTCTTGCTCTCTTTTTTCTCTAACCAAGTCTCGTTCCAAATTGGAAGTGTCTTCAACCCTTTGAATGAGATTTGTTGGTTCTGTAGTTTGAGGCTTCATCCACCTAGCAAATAAAAAAAAGAAATGAATAAGAGAGAGTTAGTAGTCAAAATAAGCAAAAGTTCTTATTTTTAAGAAAATACAAAATTATAATGGTTAAAACTATGATTTCCCGACAACGGCGCAAAAAATTTATAGTTATATTAGATTAAGAGTAAAACCCCACTACACTAGTTACAAGAAGGAATAAGTCTGACAGACTAGGAATCTAAGTACTTACCTAATCTATGACAAAGAAAGATTTTGGTAAACTAACCAAGTCCTAAATGCAATAACCAACACATAAATCAAACTAGAAAATACCAAACAAAGAAAAATAAGCATTACAACAAGTGTCATTAACTAACAAGATCACAAATCTACACAATCAAGCAATCAATTAAGAAATGAGACTAAAACTTGAGCAAATGATAAAACGCAAGATCATGTGTATGGGTTACTGATTAGGTGATCAAATGATAATCTAGGGTGCTAAATTTACTTTTAAATGGTAATCCTTAGGTCTAGGGACGCAAAATAAAACTTACCACTTCCATCATCTTAATTTGTATACTAATTACGCAACTGCCATCAACTTTCGTTGGTTAATTACAAGCAAGTATACAGTAATCACAAGTACATTCATTAAAAAATCATATGAAGCCTCAATTTCCATATACCAAACATGCTAAGCACTCATATTGACTCTTCCAAGAATTTGATCGCTATGGACATGAAAAGCCTAAAGTCTAGATTCATGATTTTTCAAATTTTAATCTAGCATAAAAACACAAATCAAAGATTATATAGATTAAGCACTAAGCATCCTAAATCATTACTAAATCAACCTAACTTATGTGCTCGAAGTATGTCTACTCACAAATCCCTCATGAAAACTAAAAGAAAACACGAATATTACGAGGACCGTATCCGTAGGAGCATTACGACGAATTTGCCACAAATGATGTTTCGTTATAGACGCTCGTCGTAATGGACGATTTAATGTCCTTGTTAGCATGACGAAGAATAAGTTTTGTTGTAAAAACGAAACAAACATATTCATTTTAACATCGCAGTTAATTTTCCTCGTAAACACCTCGTAAACCTTCTTTTTAAAATAATCGTGAAGTTTCGACGTAACTCTTAGTTAAGTGATTGTGAACTTTACGACAAATCTACAAGGAAGTTGTTGTTAAATCTTTGTAATAAGTTACGACAATTTAACTAGTATATCCTTGTAAAATCATCATATGATACAATGAGTTTACAAGTAATTCCGTGTATATTTCTTGATATACGAGGAATTTACAAGGATTACTTGTAAATTTCTTATAAATTTATCGAGGAATGTACATCGATCTGTCTAATTTAGTTTTTAATAATTAAAAACAATTATAAAACAAAAATTATTTAAAATTATAAAAATCCTAAATGTCATAAATATAATTATATAAATATTTGGATTTATAATACAAATAAAAAAAGCTAATGGTTGAGGATGTCCGAGTCGAAGTAGTCGTTGTTCATTCTTGCAAAGCCCGCTTCCTCATCTCCAATGCTCTCTGCAATTGCGGGTTTCAAACCGCCATAGCGTCAAAAAGGATCGCTAGGGAACTAAACCGAGACTGCGTCGCAGTCAAATCAGTCTGCAGCTGAGAATTTTCTTCCTCTCGTCTCTGTAAGTAGAAAGATGTTGCCTTTGGGACAGTGTTGACAGATCCTACCCCCTCCCCCCCCCCCCCCCCCTTCCCTGCAAAATTTAATAAAAATAAAGAGTAATAAAATAATTAGATTATCTCTTCAAAGATCTTGTCCACCTCCTGTGTAGAAAATGTGACGGGTAATCCATCGAGAGCCTGTTGGGTCAGCTGCATTTCGTGTTTTTCAATCCGAGCAGCCACGTCTTGGTAGATCTTTTCCGACCTCGGATCTACAAAAGTCATGTTCGATGCCGAGTAAGTATACTTGAATAGTTCAGAGAGAGAAGGTACGACTCTTGTCTTCTCAGCCTAAAAATGGATTGAAGTAAAAATATTAATTATAGGATAAATTAATAGATGAAATTAGATATTGAAAAGTAAACACATTTACAAGATCTAGACACATTAGCAAATTGCCCTCCGCATCCTTTGTCCTACGGGAAGCGAAGCACTGAGAGGCGACACGAATGGAGAGGGGCTTTGTCCAATAGGCGATGAGCCCATCCCATACTTCCTTTGTGGGGCAGCTGGGTTTCGCCTAATAGCCATTGAACTCCCATTGGTCCTTCCAGTCTGAGATGGTGTTTATTAGGTGGGTCTTAGCTTTCGCAACAAACTTCTCCGTCACCTTCTTGTTGATCGCTATAAATCAATTCCACTTTTGCTGAGACAAAATAATTTAAATAAATAGAATTAGAATATATATATATATATATAATTAATTATTAAAATTAAAAAGTTCGAATAAAAAACTAACTGCGAAACATTTGAATCACGTCATCCTAACGTGCTTTGGTGTCAAAGTACAGTTCGGATGGGGCTCTACAAAATAGCCCTAAATGGTGTCAGAAACGCTTTGTCCGACGTCATTGTTATGACCAAACCTGAAAATAATAGTAACTTGTTAAAAAAAATTGATATATTAGAAAAAAAATATTAAAGCAATAAAGAAAAATACATACCAAAAAGTTCCTTGCAGTCGATTGGGTTCCAAGACATCTAAACCTTCTCTTCAAGGCTGGGAAGGAAGATGTTGACGGTATATCGATCGCAAGGTGCAGGTGGTGGCACCAGAAAATCCGAATGAACTCCAGTCGTATGGGCAGGAGGTGCACCATCTGGAGAAGGAGGAAGCATCATAGGGGGCATTTGAGTTGCTGGAGGAGGCATCTAGGAAACTCTCTGAGACGTTTGAGAGATGGGGACTTAGTCCGGACTCGTAGAAGATGATGGGGCTGCAGAAGATGGCCCAACATGGCCTATGCCGAACGTCTCGCTGTAATGTGGCCATTTCCTAGGAGCCATCTAAATTAAAAAAAAATTATAATCAGTTTAAATTCCATAACCTAATATAGTTATGTTACTTAAACTAACCACCTAAACTATATTTAAAAAAATACTTTTGCACCTAAAGGGGAGGAGGCTAAGAGAAAGAGACAAGGATCTAGGTTTGAAATTCTGCGAGTTTATATAGGGAGACAGGGTTCATCGTAATTCCCTTGTAAATTTACGAGGAATGTACCAAGTCCCACATTTTTGTTATTACGAGGAATATACCAGGTCCCGCATTTTCATGTTACGATGAATTTACTATGACCTATTACGACGAAATTACTACGAAACATTATAACGAATTTACTAGGACCTGATACGAGGAATATACCACGTCATGCGTTTTTGAGTTATGGCGAATTTAATATGACGTATTACACTTTTTACGACAAATTTACTAGGACACATGTATTTACAAGGATTTTACCAAAATCCTTGCTTGCATAATGAGGAATCTACCAGGACTAAATATGATTCCCAAAAATCAAAACCCTAATCTCCAAATCCCTTGCCTATTTCCCTTAACATCATTCATTCCCCCCCCCCCCCCCCCCCATCATCCCCTTTATCCCATTTTTCCTTAAACCCTTAACCCCCATTGGATATCTTATCCCCTTAACATATATCATAATCATAGAACACACACATTTATTAAGGCATGAACTTGTTTATATATGTAAACCAATAATTCAAACAAATATTACATCATTCTAATCATTATGCAAGTTTTGATCACTAACACTACAATGATCATCACTTTAATCAAACAAATCTTCACCAGCTTCACCTGTCATATCGCTAAGAAGATCTTCATATTCACGGTTATGCGGGTCAATGAGAAGGATGTAATCAGTTTCTTTTTCAGGTACCTAGACTTTATTGATATACACTTCTTGTTGTAAATGTGGTTCTTCTCCAGCGACTATTCGGCCACAAGGTGTAACTTTGACAGCAGATAAACAAACTATTCCGGAACTTCCTAGTCGAGGGTATGGAATGAAGCTAACTAGGGCTGCATGTGAAGCTAATATAAAAGGATCGAATTTGTTGAGTTGACATCAACAACACAAAATTTGTTCAACCGAACACCACTATTCACAATGGGATCAAACCATTCACATTTAAAGAGGATCCATTTCAGTTTCAGTAACCTCGAAAATTCCACTTCAATAATCTCCCGCAGGATCCCATAAAAATTTGTTTCACCTTTCACACATACTCCGTAATTATTTGTTTCCCGCCGGCTCCCATACTCGTATGTAAGAAAAGTAAATTCTCGTCTGAAATACATCGGTGATGTCGTGACCTTTGCAACTAGACCTTGCACCAATTGGTGAAACCATGGAGGGTAATATGGGTCATCATAATCAACCTGCAAAATAAACATATCAATTACATTAAAATTCCTATTCTATTAAAATCGAGATGTTGAGGGAGTATACTTGAATAGTACATGAGTTCTCAATAACTTAATCAAGTGTTGATCTTTTATTTTTTTTCAGCTAACTTGTGGATATTCCTAGTATTGCTTCTTCTACTTTGGTGACAAATAAGCTGCAAAGTCATAATTTATAATTGACACTTTGCAATGGTTTTGATAGTTATGTCTATAAATACTTGAGTAATTTCAAATGAACGCATCAATGGATGCTCGCAATTAAGTAGAATATAAGTGTGGGCAATATGAGCATCTTCTTCACTCAACCACCAGACTTCTTTCAATTTCAGCCAATCGTCCCATATGCGCGTATTGGCACGACACCACCATCATTATATCTTCTTGGAGCTCTTTTTCGGTACGTACTTTTGGTGCAAATTATTACGATGTAAAGTGAGACGTTTCTTCCGTCAAACTTCTAGCAACTATGGAACCTTCCACCTTTGCGAGATTTTTATCTTTTCCTTTTAAAATTTTCATGGATCGCTCGTATGGATACATTCACCCAGAAATTAACATGAGCACCAAGTAATGCCTCGTGAGGAAGGTGGACTGTGAGATGTTCCATGACATTAAAGAAGGCCGGAGGAAATATCTTTTCCAAGTTGCACAATAAGATCCAAATGTTCTCATGAAGTTGTTGGATGAGATCTTTATTTGACGTATTTGTGCTCAACTCCCTGAAAAATGTTCTGATACCTTGTATATTGAAAAAAAAACATAATAATTATTAGTAGTTGTAAGCTATTAATTAATTATCAAAGTAAATAACGAAATTAGTTACATGCAAGTGCTTCATGTACATTTGTTGGAAGGATCTCAGCTAATACAAATGAAGTAATCGTTGCATAAACACATGACAATCATTACTCTTCATCCATGAGAATTTTTGACATTGTTCAACACATCTTGAGATATTTAAAACGTAACCATATGGGAACTTCACTCCCGAGGCTACCTATTTGAACAACGTCGACTTTGCTTATGTTGACAATCTGAATATGGGAACTCAAACCATTTAATTTCTCTTGATATGTAACTCACTTCTTAAAAAAAATATTCGGTAAGTCCAACCTTGAACTTTGTTATCTTTTGTTTTCCCTTGGACGTTCGGTATTGTATTCATGATGTTGTCAAAACATTTCTTTTCTATATGCATCACATCGAGATTGTGGTGCAAAAGAAGATCCTACCAGTATGGCAACTCCCATAATACACTCTTGGTGTGTGCCAACTATGATGAACCCCATAATAGTCAGTCATAGGAACATGTCAATTACCTCCACGATGAACGTTTTCCTCAGCCTCATAGAGATCAATTTTCTCTTTAATTTTTCTCCGCTTAAATATGGAGGAGGAGTGTCTCTGTAAACTCTTTTGGACCTAAACAATGTCTTTTTCTTCGATAAAAATGGGTAAGGGGGAAAAATACATGATGATAGTCAACCAAGATGTCTTCTTGACATTCTTCAGTTGAAACACATTTTTCATACCAAGAAAATATAAACAAGATAACCTCCCATGTGTAGTCCATCTAGACAGCATCCCATAAGTAAGAAAGTCACTTAGGGTCCACATAAACATTGCTCGCATTGTGAAAAAACAATTTTGTTGAACAATCATACGTGTTCACCCCTACTAACCACAAGTCCTTCAAGTATCAATGGTTGAAGAAAAACATCCAACGACCGTTTTGGATGTTTGGGACTAGAGATTAATATGCTTATGAATAGAAATTCATGTTGCATGCACATATCCAGTGGCAGGTTGTATGGCGTAAGGATGACTGGCGAAAATGAATATTGTCTCCTAGACATTCCAAATGGAATAAATCCATCTATGGTTAACCCAAGATAAACATTTTGAATATTTTGAGTGAAAATTAAGTGTACCTTATTCAAGATCTAGCATCTGATGGGTGAGTGACATATCCTTCTGTCTGGACATGTTCAGCATGCCATCTTATCGATGCAGTTGTCCTCTCATATTGATATAATCTTTTGAGTCTGTCTGTAATTAATAGGTATCACATCCTTTGGTAAGTACCATATTCTGCCTACGTCCTTGTGGCTTTAATCATGGCTTTTTGCATAAGTGACACTCTAGTAGTTTCTCTTTGTCTCTCCAGTATACCATGCAATTGTTGATGCAAACATCTATCATCTTCGAAGGCAACGCAAGATTATAAACTAATTTCTGAATTTCATAATAAGAATCATCGGACACGTTATCTTCTGGCAAATACTCTTTAGACAACTATGTCCATGCATCCATGCAATTCTCAGGTGAATTATGATCAATTTTAATATTCATCATTCTCGTTGCTAGAGACAATTTAGAGAGACCTTCTCTACAACCAATATAGATTAGTTGATTCGCAATAGTTAACATTTCCCAAAAATTGAACTTCAGCCTCCAATGTTTTAATAGTTTCTAAAAATGCATATGTAACCATGTCATGAACCTTATCTTGATTATCTATCATATGATCCTTCGGATGGTAGTTACTTTCATTATGGAAATGACTCAGTTCTTCAGTATTACCTCTTGAAGATTATTGATACTACTACTAACTTCATTCCCACCATAAGAGTCTCCATATTTAAACCAAATATAATAGTGTAGTATAAAACTTTTATCTACTAAATGCTTCACTACAATTTCTCTACAAGAAAATTTGGTATTCTTGCACTTCCGACAAGGGCAGAACATCTTATTGTTTTTTTTGCGTGAGCGGTGTACAACCAGCCTGGTGCATAATGTCTTTAATCCGTTGAAAATTGCAACTGTAACTCTTCTATTAGAATCTTTGTACATATATATCCAACTCTATATCTCGTGAATATTTTTGTCACGAGACATTTATTTTTACATTTTGTATTTCTTTTTTGTATTTTCATTTTGAAGATAATATGACCATATATATAGGGAAATTTCGAGATTGGTAGATGAAAATTTAACAACTGATTTACAAAGAAACAATTTACAAAGATTTAACATCTTTGTTACAGCGAAATTTGGCACACTTAAAAACATGTTTCAATCGAAAATGTATGCACACTCGTAAATTCATTGTTAAAAATGTAATATAATTTGTTGTAAAAGATTTGTAAAGTGTACAACGATTTTAAGACGAAACTCATTTTTTCCACGTGAATACCTTGTAAACTACATATCTTTTACGACGATACGCGTTCCTCGTACATTTACGACAAATGTTCTTTTCGTCATAATGTACTTGTTATGTTCTCGTATTATTATGAAGACATATTTTTTTTTCTCATAACTCTTCCTAGTTACATTTTTTTGTAGTAAAGTATCAAAACCTATGATAGGTAAATGTCTAACCAAGAAATTAAAGAAAGATAAGCAAGAAAAATAGAAGGAATAAAAAAACTTGCATAAACCTTAAAAGATCTAAACTTTTCAAGTTACAAATGTTTATTGAGAGAAAATTGAGATGTGCAAGGTGTTTTGGCTCTAGAAACATATATATATATATATATATTAGGCTAAAATCAAAGCCGGTCAACCAAAAAATACCATATCAACCCGGGTGAAACCAGGTCAAAACCAAATCGCCAAATACCGTGGCCAGATTCAAACCGTGTTTGCGTACACGATTGGACATTGGGTTTTATCTTCTTCTACGTTTCGCGGCTCCGATTCTCCACGACCGAGCTCTGCGGCTTCTCATGCCTATACTGAGCTCCTTTGTCGCCTTAGTGGCTGAACCGCAACCATCGTCCTGCAGTAAGCGTCTCCTAGGTTACGGGTTCACTTGAACCGCAATCTCCTCTGGCAATGGTAAGTCACCATCTTGGAGTCCTTAGTCAGCGATCTTGAGCCGCAGAACCACATATGATCTGCTCCACTCCGTCGACGATGTCAAGGTTATAACCTGTGGTTCTGATTTTGTCAGATACACCGGAGATCGACCGATCTCATAATTGTGGATTGAGGGATCCATTTGTGGTCAACTTCTTCCTTTTGCATGTTTCCGACTGATGAAGTTCTAAATGTGACGTCTTTGTCTACAATTTGTGACATGATCTTATTTTCTTTAGACGCACTTGTGTGGCCCGAAGTCGAACAGCCATGAGACCTGAAAAAATCGAGTTCTTAGCCTTATTATCTCTCATAATGGTGGACTGTTTGATCTTTTCCTTCCATATTTGTTCTTTAGTTTCATGATGATATCGGCTCTATGACACGACACACATCCCTACGGACATAAGAATATGGTTGTATCGAGTGTCTCTGTTATTGAAATTGCGTTGCGCCCTTGACGAGAACCGCGTCCTATGAACCCGAGAATGATCCGTCCGTTCAGTATATGATCCATCATCATACACTCGCTTATTCAACCCTGGAGATCCTCCCACATTTTTCATTTCAGTATCCGGCTTGTCAGCTCTTGAGTAACCTTCTGTCCAGAGACCACCCTCAACATACATAGCACATGAGAAGACAGAGGCACCAGCTTTGTTGTCTTCGTGAACATAGTCCATTTTCTTCTCATAATCAGATAGTACATAAGGCCACAACAATGCTTGAACAACTTCTCATACTTCAGCTGGATAGTAATCTCTTCTTCATTTCTTGTTTGTAATTTCCTGGAAAACTTCAAAGGCTTTCGCGAGTCCACAAAAACTTGAATTCTGCCATCCTCGTCAACAACCGGCTCCCAGTGCAACAATATAAACATGCAGTAATAGTAATGGAAAGGTCCTAGATTGAGCACATCATTGAGATCCTCTTCATTATCGAAATTAAGGAAGAAGGGAGATCACAGGATGTTATCTTCTTCCCCCCACCACCATTTTTTGGACATTGATCCGAATAGATTCTCCAGACGCTGCAGACATAGATTAAATCAATGAAACAGAGAGGAGAACCACGAGAACAAATATCCCTTTCGAACACGAACCATGAGAACACCAGAACTGACTCGTAACACAACATTTTTTCTTCTCATTGTTAACCAATGTGGATTTAGACCCCAATTACTAACTACGTTGATAGCTTTGATTGTTCCCTAATATATCATAGCTTTATTATACTATCAGTAAATCTATAAAAAATGGATTTAAAACAATTATCGAAATCTAAAGAACACATCATTTTATAATGAAGCTGAGAAGAAATTAAATTAAGCTTAAATTGATGGTGATAAATTTACACCAAACAGACACAATTATTTCAGATCTTCTCGAGCTTCTCCGCTTTCACAATCGGATTCGCCTTAGCGATCTTCTCCTTCCCGACCCGCTTGAAATCGAAGGTGCATTCGTGCTGCTCTGCGTACCTATGGGTTCCACAAAACACGAAACCACACCTGCACCTGAAGCCTGTGATCCCCACGCGCCGGCGGCAAGTTAAACAACGTTTCGGATCTTGCGGCGGCTTCTGCTCCTCCTCGGGCTCGGTAGCTGCCTGTTTCTCCTGGTTCGTTAGGATGACTTCTTTCAGATCTGCCGTCATATCGGCTGGAGGAGGCGGTGGTGATACGGAGGAGGACGCAAGACATCCGGTAGAAACTGCAAGAGACTGCTTAAGGGCGTTTTTAGCTGTTGAGGAGTTTTCCTCTTCGTGCTTTAGATCTCTAAAACATTTGGAGCAGAGATTTTGCGTAGCGGTGTTCCCGAAGAAACCACAATCGTTAGCGCATAATCTTGGTTCCTGAAGTCTGTGTTCTTCCGACATGATGTCGTAATCTGATTAATCAAACTCCGGTTAGAAAAAAATTGAGATCGGTGACCGAAAGTAGCGAATTATAAATCTAATTACACAGATCCGTGATGTAATTAATAAATCCAAGCGGAGAACTCAATACCTGGAGACACAAAACCACGATCTTTAGATCTAACAGGATGGTGTGATATTAGAGAAGAAACGAAAACGTTGATAGATCGGGGAATAAGGATTGATGGACGATGAGTTCTTTATATAAAAGCGGAGAGAAGATCGATGGAATAGGGAAGGAATATGAGAAAATGGAATGTTGAGAGAGAAAGGAAAGAAATGATGAAAGAAGAAATATGAGAATGGAATAGTTAATGACGAAGCAATCGAACAAATATTTATTTATTTCCTTTTTGCCGTAAAATGGAAATTTGTGAAAATATGTGGAAGTTTTTCGGTCAATGAAAGTTCCAGAAGCGCCCATATTATTATAATATTTAAATAATTTTTACTAATAATTTACAGAAAATTCAAGTGTCATTAGTTTGTCCAATCTTTTCCTTTTAATTTCTAAAACAGATTTAAAAAGCTTACAATAAATCAACTTTTTTTTTCAATTTTGTATTGTATTAAAGGCCATCAACGAAGATTTAACAAATGAAAATCAAGCTAAAACCCTTTACAAATAACTCAAATTAAACCCAATATTTATGATAAAAAAACAAGTGCTCAACGTCAACACCTTTCTGTTCAAGTACATAGGCGTAGGCATAAAATCCAGAACTTGAAATCCAAACTTAAAATCTCTACCCATTATCCAACCCAAAATGTAAAAATACTCGAACCGGTCTTGTAAGATGGTATTAAAAATATCCGAACCCGAAGTATTATTAACTGAACCCAAAAGAATAACCCGAAATATTCAAAATACTTTTTCAATATAAATATTTTAAATATATATAAGTATTTTCTTTTAAATATCGAGTTCAATATTTATGTTGATATGATGTATACAATAAATATTAAAATACAAATAAATACCTTAAACATCTAATTAGGTTATAAATAATTATTTTATAATTTGCTCGTTAAAATAACAAGTCTACTCTATATTGTAAAATATTGCATATTGTTTACAATGATTTTTTTTTCATGATTGATTTAACATTTTATTTTATTTATATTAGTTTTTGTGTGTAGGATTAATTCTATTCAGTTTATGTATTTTTCTGTATGTTTTGTTTAAAATTTTATTTTGGATATATCTGAACCAATATAATCCGAATCCGAATGATAGATGGTTACTTTATGGGTTTAAAGATGCAATATAATTTTAAATCGAATCTGAAGTGTTATTATCTAAACCCGACTCGTACTAATAAAATATTAGAATGAGACCTATGAGTATAAATATGAAATACCCGATCCGAACCTTAACGGGTACCCGAACGGGTAACCAAACTCCCATGCCTACGAGTACATCTAAGCAATTCAGTTTTACATAAGGAATGGTTTTTTTTTTTCACTGGAGGATCATCGACCTAACCGCTCATGATGTCTAAGTTGATTTCCGATGACTCTACAAGTCCCGAATCGATACTGGAGCTGCAATCTAATCAGTCTAATTCCATTTATATGTTTCATTTCCATAATCATTTTGTCACCCGTTGATTTTCTACCTTTCTTCGATGGATGTGTATTTAACATGAAGCTGCATCGATTCAGAACCAATCTTTGTAGAAACACGTGCCTTTTAAACAAGCTTCGACTTTCTGAAACTGTATCGTGGTGAAGAACATGCAAGTCTCCAAACTCTATGTTTTAAAAAAATTTTGCTTAACTAGAAGAAGTGATATGGTCTTCGATGGCGTCTGCTCCTGGATCACTTGAAGAAATGGATGAATGGATGTCTGAGGCTACTAGCGCTCTGTTCTAGACGATTTTGCTTTCAAACGTTTGATCAGCTTAAAGTTGCTTTGCTTCCTTTAAACCGAGTTGATCTCGTTGGTGTTTGAAATGGAAATCTCTTTTGTTTAGGTGAGGCTCAATGCTCAGCCTCTGAACATAGAAGATAAAAACTCTAGACGATTGGTGGCTTAAATCTTTTTATTGAAAAGTGTTTTGTCTTGCTTCAGCCAACTACATGAAACTTAAATAGAAAACCACTAAGCTACGATTTGTCTTACATGATTTTCAAAAGTCTTCACGAGGATTTAAGACAACCATGTTGTGATGCGATGTAAGCTTTTAAGAGAGATGAATCTAGATTGAGGAACTAGAGATAATAAGAGAGTTTGTGAAAGATTAAAATTATAATGAGATTGAGAGAGTATGAATAACCAGAGATTGAAGAGAAATAGACTCGTGAAAAAAAATAGATTAATCTCCTTAATTCATTTATATGTACAATGACGGTTTTTATTGTCAAATTCATAAGATAATAAACAGAAAAGAAATGGGAAAGATGACAAAGAGATAAAATTTCAACAATTCTAAAGAGATAAGGTTCCAACATCATTTTTTTTCTGAAATTTCGTATTGTGCTGAATAATACCCACGAATCCTTACATCATCAAAGTACTCAATGTAAATTTTTCAAAGTACCCAATTTGGTGCTGCAGATGAATTGCTTTTCTTTTATGTTCTTTACAACATCAAATTTGATACTCAATTCAAAGTTACCAAAATATGCACTTTGATGCTGTTAGTAAATATATTTTTTATATTGTTCTCTCTTTTTTTTTACTTTTTTGTCTATCTTTATTCCTTTTTCATTATCATAAATATAAATTTAATTTGAAAGAGACCTGATTTTGAGTTTCTTTTCATTTTCTTCATTGTCATCTCCATTAGAGCACATAAAATCAAGGAGAAGAAGAAGAGAGGACAGGAGGCAGACTATGAGTAGATTGGGATGAAGAAGAGAAATATCCAAAGTGGATGACGATGAAATGGAGTAACTATGAAAAGATAACAAATAAAGAAAGAGAATTATTGTCCCATGTCGAGTGTGGCACATGCGGTTGGGACATCCTCACACGCAGGTTCTGCAATTATTATCAAAGACCAACTTAATTCAAATAAACAAGAACACCAAATCGATGTGTGAAGCTTGTCAGCTAGGGAAAATCTCAAGACTTCCTTTTT
The DNA here is from genome assembly GCA_905132885.1 of Moricandia moricandioides. Taxonomy (NCBI): domain Eukaryota; kingdom Viridiplantae; phylum Streptophyta; class Magnoliopsida; order Brassicales; family Brassicaceae; genus Moricandia; species Moricandia moricandioides. Next base: position 89,020 of record CAJHQQ010000811.1, on the reverse strand, counting down.
CTAATTCATCTTTTGTTGCGTCTAGATGTCTAGAGAGGGTACATTGTGATTTGTGGGGACCCTCTCCCATAGTGTATGTACAAGGGTTCAGATATTATGTAGTGTTTATTGACTATCAGTCTCGCTTCACATGAATATATCCTTTAAAGTTAAAGTTTGATTTCTACTCTACATTCAAAGCCTTTCAAGAGTTAGTAGAAAATCAGTTTCAATGCAAGATTGGTTCTTTTCAATGTGATGGTGGGGGTGAGTTCCTGAGCTTACAGTTTCTGCAACACCTCAAAGACAGAGGTATACAACAACTCATTTCATGTCCTCACACACCACAACAAAATGGTCTTGCTGAAAGAAAGCATAGGCACATCACTGAGTTGGGACTGTCAATGTTATTTCAAGGTAAAATGCCACACAAGTTTTGGGTAGAAGCTTTCTTTACAGCTAACTATCTCATAAATTTGCTTCCCACTACTACAAATGAAGAATCTGCATCACCTTATCAGATTTTGTTTGGGAAGCCTCCAAAGTACTCATCTTTAAGAACATTTGGGAGTGCCTGTTTTCCAATGCTTAGGGAGTATGCGCACAATAAGTTTGATCCGAGATCCCTAATGTGCGTTTTTCTTGGCTACAACAATAAACATAAAGGATACAGATGCTTATATCCTCCAACTGGACGAGTGTATATAAGTCGACATGCTATATTTGATGAACTTCGGTTCCCTTTCTCTGTAGAGTATAGCAGTCTCATTGATAAGGCTAACACACCTCTACTAAAGGCATGGCAGGACAGTTTCTTGACTACGACACATAATTCTGAAACAGTTAAGGATGCTCCGTCTGTGGATGTGGTGCCTTCGTCGTCACAAGTTGTCACAAGGGTTGGTGTTGCAGAAGTCCCATGTTGAGTCACAGAAGATGATTCACCTTTGCCTTCTCAAACACGAATGCAAAACAACAACGGTGGTCTGATTTTTCGTACAATGGTTCAAGTTGATATGCCGTTAACTGAGACTCCTGCAGTATCAGAGATTCCTGCTGGAAGTTCCATTGATAACAGAAACAACTCATCTAGGACTCCTGTAACAACTTCAGAAAGACAGACGGTCCATACAAATAGAGTTGCAGTTCATTGTCCAGATGTTAACACTGATCAGATTCCCAATGAGAGAGTTGCAGCAAGTGTTCTTGAAGGGGTTTCTGATGCAACACGAGCTGTCTGTGATCCTCTTAATACCCATCCAATGGTAACAAGGTCAAAGGTGGGTATATATAAGCCTAACACACAATACGTGTTGCACACTCAGAAGGTGACATTTCCTGAGCCTAGAACAGTCACGGAAGCATTGAAACATCCGGGGTGGAATAAAGCAATGACAGAAGAGTATGAAAATTGTCAAGAAACAAAGACATGGAGTTTAGTCCCTTATAAACCAGACATGCATGTACTAGGAAGTAGATGGATTCACAAGACTAAACTCAATGCAGATGGAACCTTGAACAAGCTGAAATCAAGGTTAGTGGCTCAAGGAAACACACAAGAAGAAGGCATAAATTATTTGGAAACGTATAGCGCAGTGGTCAGGACAGCTACAGTCCGGCTAGTGCTGCATCTTAACACCATTATGCAATGGGAAATCAAGCAAATGGATGTGCAAAATGCTTTCTTACATGGGGACTTAACAGAAATAGTTTACATGCGTCAGCCGGCAGGATTCATTGACAAAGATCACCCCACTCACGTGTGTTTGTTTCATAAGTCTCTATATGGTCTCAAGCAGTCTCCTAGAGCCTGGTATGACAAATTGAGTAACTACTTATTAGATTTTGGCTTTGCCTACAACAAGAAAGATTCTCTATTCATCTATTCGAAGGATAAAGATCTTATCATGCTCTTGCTATATGTTGACGACATGTTACTCACTGGAAACAGTTCGGTTACGCTGCAAAGGCTTCTGGAACAGCTGAGTAAACAATTTAGAATGAAAGATATGGGACAGATGAGTTACTTCTTAGGACTGCAAACTCATTTTCATGAAGATGGACTGTTTGTGCATCAGCAGAAATATGCAGAGGACATCTTGGCTGTTGCAGGGATGCAAGACTGTGCGGCGATGCCCATTCCTCTTCCTCTGCAACCAAATCGCACTCAGAATCAAGATGTGCCGTTCTCGAACCCCAAATACTTCTGCAGTCTTGCGGGTAAGCTTCAATACCTTACACTGACTCGACCTGATATTCAGTTTTCAGTCAACTTCATTTGCCAGAAGATGCATGCTCCCAGTGTCTCAGATTTTCATCATCTCAAGCGTGTTCTGAGGTATATTAAGGGTAAAACTACAATGGGTATTAATCTCAGTAAACACTCAGACTTTACACTTCGAGTCTACAGTTACAGCGATTGGTCAGGTTGTCAAGACACTAGAAGATCAACTGGAGGCTATTGCACATACTTGGGACAAAATCTAATCTCATGGTCGTGTCGTAAGCAGCCAACAGTTTCTAAAAGTTCAACTGAGGCCGAGTACTATTTGAGGCTGCATCGGAAATAACATGGCTAAGTCATGTTTTGCGGGAGCTTGGTGTGTCTCTTCCAGCAACACCAGAGCTCTAATGTGATAATCTATCGACAGTTCTCCTTTCAGCCAACCCGACATATCATTCAAAAACTAAACACTTCGAAAACGACTATCACTATATACGTGAAAGTTTGGCTCTAGGTGCTGTCACGGTGACACACATTCCTGGTCATCAACAAGTTACAGATATATTTACCAAATCTCTCTCGATTCAGGTTTTCACTATGCTTCGATCCAAACTCGATGTTGTCCTTCCATCCACACCAAGTTTGAGGGGGCATATTAACAGAGCAATTCAAAACTCTGTTTCTGCGGAAGTCACAGACAAAGGGCTGAACAAGGAACAAGCCCATGTCGAGTGGAGGCCCAAGAAAGTCTCCGAATCAGAGCATGAGTCAACAAAACAACAACGGTCACATTTGCTTGAAGAGAAAGAGCAGAACATTAAAGGAAAAGCTGCAGAGAGTACAAGGTACAAGATAGAGACAACAAAGAGTTTCTCAGCTCTAGGATCACTAAAAGATGATTGATAGATGACAAGTGTATTAGGGTTTTCAATGTTAACCACTGCTATAAAAGCAGCTGCTATAAAAGCAGCTGCTATAAAAGCAGCTTGATGTAACTCAACAAAGTAAGCAAAACTTGAATAAGAGAAATGTCTATCATCTTCAACACAATATCTTGAGTCTTGTCTCTGTTTTCAAACCAATTCACTGATTAATTTATTTATGTTATTATTTTGTATTTGTGTAGTATTCTTTTTTTAATTCAACTTCAATTTTGTATTATCCAAAGAGATTACACCAGATTAAATAGATTCAAACCGCAAAGACAATGGGATGATATAAACACGCTTATAATTCTTACACTACCTAATTAATCATCCATTGTACTCTTGCAATCTCATGTGAACTCACAACACAAGATGAACATGTCCCTTGACAACCTAATTCTACCACTTAAATAAAAAATTACAAAACTATTCCTAAACCAAACTCGACAAGTAAAACCAAAGCCGTTGGTGCCGTAAGATCAGATTTCAGTGCGTGACCAACCGCGACCTCACCGAGTGGTGCATTTTCCACCTTAGGAAACTCCAAAACTGGAACTAAGACATTGTAATCTTGCAAGGAAGCCGTAGAGCAGCTAAAAAAAGATCCGTGACCAAAGACTCCAACGATCCGTTGAACTACCGAACATCCCTCTGAAAGTCGGGTTGAGGGTTTGGCATGAACACACAATCCAGCTCACCCTCCAGGAGAAAACGAAATGAAGCTACCTAATAAGATTATGATTCTGTACTGCGAATGCCTTCCAAACGCCCCAAACAAGCGCCACACGCCCACCACACGCTCCTCTCCTTTCGAATCTGAGTCACTAACCTCCAGATCAACGGAAAAGGGGGACACCGACGGAACCACGCGCATCCATCTTGTTGCGGAAGACCAACGAGTCAAGCTTCAAAACTACTGACGGAGACCTCCAACAAACCATAAAAGCCAACCCTTTCCGGTGGTTCTTCTTCACACAACTCGCCTGAGTTCCAGAGATCCACCTTCCTCCAACCTGTCTCGACTCCGATGCGGTCGGGTTCAAGATAAGGGCCTCCATTGAGCTCCATAAACATCGTGCATATCCCCGGGAAGGGAGAAAACCACCATGAGAGCAAAGGAATACATAAGAGAAGGGGAGAGTAACAAACTTTGGCTTAAAGAATTCGAGTTTACTATGTACATACTGTTATTCTTTCATGTGTTAATGCACGATTGTGACATATTGGAAATTTGGGCTTGTACTTCTATTAGTAATCATTACAATCTACCAGACCGATTATTAGTTTTCTATTTCTTTCTGACGAAATGTAAAATAATAAAAATAACAGAGGCGACTATACCAGCAGCCGTCACAACAAACAAAACCATAGTCCACAAGGCAGCACACAATGGGCTATACAATAGACGTCCAGTCGTCAGATCATAAACGTTATGACCATGAGAGCAACCTCCTGCATCGGCTCCACATCTGTAGCAAAACGTATGCCCACATCTGTCATATATCAACTAACTAGTGTTAATATATGAAATTTATAATCTCCTGCTTAAAAATACATACATAATGAAATTCTAAAGGAGAAGGGATTAAAAGATGATACCTGCATTTTACAGTTGCACATCCTTCAGAAAGTTCAATCATGTTTTGACACTTTCTGCATTGTCGCCACATTTTCTTATTGGCTAGAGCTTCTAGCTTTGTGTCGTTTGCTATAGGATTTGGATGCAAAATCTTGTAATTGTCGCACGATATGTTGTTATGCCACGGAACTTTGCAGTTGATGCAAAAGGGTTCACGGCATTTGACACATAATCTCCTAATTCCAGATTCTTCAGTAGATTCAATAATAGAGTGTTCTTTTACCGACATTAAAGCTGAGCACCTCGGCTTCGGGCAGTAAACTCTCTCCGTTACAGGAATCAACTCCTCAATGATCCTCTGCTGCCAAATTTTTTTAAGTTCACGAGTCAAAAGGTTGACACAACTAACATAACGCAGCTCAAGATGGCAGCCATCATGAGGGCATGTCAGCCTATTTCCCTCTAGTAATGTCGCCTCTATATATCGTTTCACACATTCGCAACAAAACCGATGACCACAAATATCAACAGAAAACATCTGAATAGCACTGATATTGTCATTGATACAAATACTGCAAGTCTCTTTCTGAAGAGGCATATCTATTCTGACCTCAGAAACTTTTCTTTCCATTGCTAATTTGTAAGGAATAACTTCTTTTACCGAATCAACGCTTTATGACCCATTAATGTCTACGTAGGGCTACATATAAGAAAACAATAACACAAAACCATATGGAAAAGGAAATACAAATACAAACCAAAAAGGACGAAAAATATAGAAAAACCAAATCAGAATTGACTGGGCCGCGATCTTTTTATTTCCCTAACCTGCGGAGCTGCGGCTTGGCTCAGATGCTCTCTTCGCGTCGGCTTAAGACTATCATATTCATGACTCAATAGGGTATTATATACAGAGCTACATATAAGAAAAATACAAAACAAAAGTAATAATATAACGAAATCATAAAACGAAAAGATAATTTCAAAAAATAAGAAATATAAAGATAATTCCAAGTAAATAAAAGATACAACAAATTTTTGAAATAGACATTTTTAAGTTTTTGTTACAAAATAAACTTAAAAATGACTGAAATAATTTTTTTATTTTACAAATTTTAATATTTTTTTATTTTATTTAGTTTTAAAACCTACCTCCAAAACTTCACCTCGTAACTCTAAACTCTAAGTTTAGATTAACCTAAGAGGTATAAATATATATTTACATCCTTTATTAAAATCTATTTTATTCATTTTTCTCCATGAAACAAAAACTAAAAAAAGTCTATACAAGAGTATTTATCTAAAAGAAAACAACGAAGACAAATAAAGGAAAAAATTATCTTCTTATTTTAGAAAAAGTGAAAAAAATACCCTAAATCATATTGGGAGTTTTTCAAAACCAACCTAAAATTCCAAATCAAATGTAAAACCAACCTTTTTACTACTATTCACCCATGAGTTTTTCATACTATCCTTATATTTTTGAAATATTCACAAAATTACTATTATAATTTAATTTCTTTGTTATTTTGAAATTAGCAAAAGACCAACTATACCTTAAACATTTCTCATTATTTATAACAATGTCATTATCATCAATTTTTCCAACAACCATGAACTACCATTTTTGAGAATATAAAGCTCAAGAATTCAATTTCTAACTACTTTTTCCTCATTCTAAACCAACAAATCTTTATTTCTTCTCCATTTTCATATAAAAACTCATAATTTTCATTCTCATAAACACAAAATTCATATTTTCGAGTTTTTGAGTAAATTATCGTCAAAAGTGCTTCTTTTTGCTGATATTTGGATTTTGGACAATCGAAAAGGTTGTAAACGAGTTTTACACCGGAAAAAAGTAACTATTTACATAATTTTCGTCATTTTCAGATCTTTCTCGCGATAGTAGATTCTTTTGTATGTCTACACATATTTTGTAACTTACGATTTGATCTACTTGTCAAAGCAGAGATTAGTTTTGCAATTGCCCAAATCATTTTTTGTAACGTAGAAGTCTACGTCTTTACCTTTGAAAACAAAAAAGAACAGAAAAATAGGTAGATCTACTAAGAAGGCTACGTAAAAGAGGCTAGTTTTTCATTTGAACGAACTTTTGACATTTCATAGTAAACTTCATCAAAAGTATACATTATGTAAAAGAGGTTAGTTTTTCATTCAACCGAGCTTTTGACTTTTCATAGTAAAATTCATCAGAAGTCTACATAATGTAGACTGCTCGGGAAGTCTACAAAATGTCAGTTTGCATTTGACCAAAACTTTGGTTTCGTTGAATAGATTAGTTAAATGTTTGACAAAAATATTTAAAAATTGACCAAACATTAACTAAAGTGTAGACTTCATATGCAGTCTACAAATCTTAGAAAAAGTGTAAAATACATAAGACGTCTACTATTTTATATTGGTCAATTGCAAAACTAACCCGTTGGATTTGAGAGTAGGCTTCATAAGAAGTCTACATTCTCATGGACATTCATTTCAATCTACACTTAGAAAGCCAAACTTGGTCAACTGGAAAACTTACTTCTTTAAAAAAAAAATTTAAAAATGTAGAATGCATTTGATGTCTATTTTTGAAAGTCAAATGCTAGGCGAATTAACGTTAATTGTAAAACTAACATTTTCGAAAATGTAGACTAAAAATGAAGTCTACACGTGTAAGATAAAAACTTTATTTCAAATACTGAAAGTAACACGTGAATTTTGCAATTGCAAAAACTAACACAAAAAGTAGACCTATATGACAGTTTACATCAGTAAACTAAAAAGAACTTCTACAACTTTGTTGACTGAATATGGAGTCTACGTAGAAAAACTCTAAAAATGGATTAGTGTATATTCACTAAGTGTTTTCAAGATTGAATAGTTTCAAAAGATAATATCTTGTAATTATGAAACTATCAAATTTTTTATTTGACTATATTGTTAGCTAATAATTGTAGACGTATTTGTAAATCTAAAAATGTAGACTGCAGTTGAAGTCAACGTTAAAAGAAATTCTATTAAAAATTCATATGTGTATTATTCATCATGTTTTTCATGATTTTGTTGTTTTAGAGTTGTAATAAATGATCTTGAACGAATTTCTAAAGTTAATAGGTTATAATTATTAAACTATCATTTTTGGGGTTTAACTATATTGTTAACTGATAAATATATATTTCTTGACAGTCTACTTGTGTAATTTGTTTTGCAAAGAATGGTTCAAATATGTGTTGTATATAGAGAATGAGTGGTAAAAGACTTTTTGTGGCCAAATTTTGAAATGAGGGAGAATGTTCCTTCTTAATTTGTAGGTCTTAACTTTTTTTTGTATTGCTTTAGAATTGTACTAAGTTGTATTGTTTGTTAAATTTGTGTAGAAAATTTCTACAATTGCTACAAAACATGATGTCTTGACTAATAGTGTAGTTTGATGCAAGTAAATTACAGAAATTTGTTACAACTGATAGCATGGTAAACTGAAACTCAAAAAAATAAATACATGTAACAATAGTGCCAACAAGCAACAACTACATCCAAAGAATTTTACATCATTATAGATCTTTTGGTGATAACAATAAGATAAAACTTTTAAGTAAAAGAAAACTCAACTAAAAGTTCCACTCTTGTTATTCATGGAAATAAACATTCATTGTTCCACAGAAAATTTAAATCCACCCAATAGAAAAAGTAGATTATTCTTTAGAATTGAGCTCAATGCAACCAGTCTCCGGGCTGTTCAAAACCAAACAATGAAAACATTCAGAGAACAAATATATAGCCAGGGAACAAGGAAACATGCAAACTAGAAATAATAGAATAGTTTATTGGTCTATGTTCACTAAGGATGATGTACTCTCACTCACGAATCTCCACTTCTCGATTTCAAATACAACCATACCGACGTATACTGCCGCATCCGGTGGTAGATATACATCAAGCTTCTCTACGGAGGCGATATATCACCGGATTCCACGATGGAATTCACCGCCACTCCACCAGAAGAGGCAACAAATCACTGTCACTACACACATCCCCCAAAATCAAGCTCATCCCATCCACGGTTTCCTCAAGTATTGTGAAGTTTATCTACGGTGGCACCGCTCTGTCTCCTTCTTGCTCAGCTTCCATATCTGATGGAAAGAGATAACACAAGGCAAAAGATTAATTCATACTTCAAGGATTTATTCATCAAATCAAAAGAAAAACTTAAACAAAACCAAGATCTATAAGGAATCAGTCCTGAGATACCCTAATCTATAACCCCAAAGGAAACTCCAACTTCAAGATCCCAAATTGATGAACTAAAAATCTGTTCACATAGTTGCTTAATATCTCTAAAAAGAGATTCAAAAGGAGCAGTCAACCCTAAATATATGAAACAAAATTCTGAATGAGTCTGGAATGAAGGAAAAATTACATGGCAAGAAGATTTAAATGATTCCAAAAGAAGTATGAACAAGAGCCAAAAAACCAATAAGCTTAAAACTAAAATTTGAAGAACTGGTAACAGGAAATGAGTTAAAAATAAGAAGAATGAGGCTTCAACTGAATTGTTGATTTTTGGAATGGAATGGTGTGGAATTATTTATTCTTTTAATTCCATAACTTATTTTTACCATTTGACATGAATGAATAGAATACTCATTCCATCAATTCCACAAACATTCCAAAAAATTATAAAGAAAAACATTCCTAAACATTTCTCTACAATTTTTTTCATGAATGATTGGAATAAATTTATTCCATATTTTGTTGTATTCCATTCATATCATTCTATTTATTTTTATTCCATTAATTCATTATTATTGTACCAGATATAGCGTGAAATGAGATGGGATAGGATTAAGTCCAAATCATAGGAGAGAGATTTTGGAGGCGAGAGAAAGTGGAAGGAGATGAACTTAGGGATGATTGGTTGTTGTTGTACTCGCTGTCCACAACAATAATTAAATCTACAACACTAAACCTACATCAATCATGCTTTATTAATTTTGATAAGTCCATAACCATTTTAAATATTACATTTGTATGTGTGATGTAGAAAGCCAAATTCTCACAACCAATTTTATGTGCTTTCCAAAAGTTTAATACTAGAACCACAACAACAAAATTTAAAGTATTAATCCTAGATAATTTTTTTAAAAGCTACAAAATTACCGACCAGACCCTACACGTAGAGTTATGTTTTATATTTTAATGAAAAAAATTGCGTGGTTTTAAATTGAGTGCCAATTATTTTAGTTGCCCGGGAAGAATGATGCCAATGAAATTCCTAAATTTTTGTGGTTAATTTTGCTTAAATTTTGGTTATGTTAAATTATTTTTTTGGTTCGGTAGACTATCAGAGAAGTCTACTATGATATTTTTGTTATTTTTTATTTTTAATAAGTTTAATAAATATTTAATTTTTATTTATTATTTTAATATTTTAAGATATAATTTTATATTTTTTTCATAAAAAGATAAACTTAATTTTAAAATTATTTTTTAGTAATCTCCAAATTTTTTTTGACTACATAAAAAAGTCTACTACACTTTAAAATGAAGTAGACTTATTTTGAAGTCTACTTTACCCTAAAATTCAAATATCAAATCCTAAATGTTTTCTTGATAATCAAAAAGTTCAATTAATTATTCTATCAGATTACAAAATATGTGAAATATAAACTATTTAACATTGATACGTAAATTTAAATCAACTAAGAAAAAAAGATCCAAATTAAAAATCTAATCCTATGCATATAACCCTAAAAGACATGACATGTTGGAATCTTTTGTTGCTAAAATATAAATATTGTCCAACACATTAACAAATCAATATATATTCTTTTAAGTTATTCAATTACACTGAATATTACTTTATATACATCATATTGATTCTTATATTGATGCTTTATCAAAAGTTTCAAAAGATTAATTTTGTACATTTTTTAAAATTAAAATATTAAAGCAAATTACGAGTAGACTATATAATACGTCGACGTAGTAAACTTCTGACATGAGTGTGTTTACTATTCTAGCAGGGTATAAATATTCTAAACAATTAACTATCAAATTAACCCTTAATCCTAACACACAAAAAAATACTCTTGCTAGGAAAGATCAGGTGTAGTACTTAAGGATCGAATCCACACAAAACAATGGCACACAATAGAGTTTTTATTCCTAAAGCTTAAGCTAGGTGATTATATATATTAGTACCAAGTAATCAATCTAAGGAAATAATCCTTATTGGAGAGTGTAGATGAAATATGGAAATATGCTTATAATGTAATTATGGAAATATGCTAATAATGTAAATATGGAAATATGCTACTAACTAGATGTAAATGTAAATATGTTAGATCTAGGGTTTCAACTTAATGAATTATAGGCAATAAGAAGCACATATATGTAAATATTTTAGAACTCAAATATTAACTATTCTGACCCTTTTAACTCCAACTCTCGTATGCGAGCAAAAGGAAAGACCATCGATCGACGGCTAAGGCCTGGTGTCGATCGACGGTGAAATCAGAAGGAAGTGTGAACGAGATTTGATATGTTCAGCAAGCTAATTAGACCAGTTCTCGCATGCGCCTAACAACTTAGTTCAATGGAGTCTATTCTGGCACAGAACCTACTCTCGTAGTCTTCCATGTCTTACTTTCGAGATCCTAGTTAGCTACTCTAGAATACAAGAATTAAACAAAACTCAATTGATGGATATTACCTAGCAATCCTACTTTTGGGCTAATCCATGATTGCTATCATTCAACCCTAAATCTAGTTCATAACTACTTAGACATAATCAAAGTAAGAATAATAATTTGAATATAATGCATAGATAAAACACTGGGGTTACAATACAAATTTCCCTAAGGAGTTATGAATCTTCTCCCTAAATAGAATACTAAAGAACCTAGCACCGTACGTCTCCATACGTATGCCTTTTTCTGCCCCTATCATACATAAAGTATAAATATAAAACCCTAAAATCTAGGTCAAAACTCGTCTAGGGGTAAACTTGTAATCTTGTGTCTTGTCTCTAACTTGGGCTTGAAATCAGCTGTCTGCGAATTGGTCATCGATCGATGGCAAGTGGTCAGCATCGATCGATCTTGGTCATGTAACATCGGTCAATGTCAAGATAGTGCCGTTGATCGACGACAATCTTGTACTTCGACTCTCTCAATGATCAGCTACAGATTATTCTCCTTTAAATGCTCTAAAAGCTCCAAGTATCTCCATATATCTCCAAAACGTACCTTGACCTGTAAAGACCTTAAAACATAGCCTAGACACACATAATAGACCCTAAATAGAGTCCATAACATGGCTTAAAACTGGTAATAAATAGGCTATATCAACTTCTTAGAAGGTCTACAAACGTGTAGACTTCTAAGTTCTAACTATTAAAGTAGACTTCATAATGATAGAATCGTAAAATAACTTCTGGTTTTTTCTTTAGTCATAATGGGTAAACAGTGATTTTGCCACTCATTTAGGTTGATTTTGTATTTGTTTGAATATAGGGTATACTTTTATGTTTAAAATGAATATATAAGTTGTTTTTGGAAAGTTTTCCAATAAGATTTGACTTGTGTTGTACTACTATCTCATTTATCTCTGCCCTCTCTGGTCCTACTCTCTCAGGTCGTGGCCCAAAATCGCATTCCTACTAATCCTGACTAGTGCCCATGAACATAATAAAATAAACTAATCAAGAACATAATTGGGTTATCTCTAAGAGTCTTCTATTATCTTGTTTGTGAGAGTAGAGGTGAAGAGTTTACCTCTTACATTGAGATGTGTGAGGATCTAGAATCTTTAGTTGTTTATGGAACTGATTCAGATCAGAAGAGTACATAATCGGTAGTAGTGTGGATTGACACTTTTTGGGTGTTAGTCGATACTCCTTAGATTTCAGAGCAGAACAAGGCTGAAAAGTTTTCAAGGGGAAAAGGAAAGAAGAAGAATTAAAAGGTGGACTGACACTGGTTCCTCATACATGTTCAGAAGGGATCATCGGGTATAAGGTACGCAACAGAGGTGGTTCATAGCCTTTTACCAGGATTCGAGTGATGGTTACTCCAGAGCTGGAATATAAAGCGGAAGCTTCTCAGAAGAGATTCATTGGCATCATCAACTAGCTGAAGAAAGTAGACATTGATACTTATTTTGGAGCAAGTACTCATTCTCGTCTAAGCTAAATCTGAATTCCAAAAGTCAAGCTAAAGAATGAAAATAAGCACTGAATGGAAGACAAATATTGTTAGATAATTTCAAAAAATACAAATGAGGAAAACGAGTGGAGTACCAGCGTCGCTCGACACCCCTTTCTACATGAGCATTGACCAACACAGGTAATCAACACTCAACCCGTTCTTAGGTATGACTCGCGTTTCCTTAGCTTTTATTTTGAGTTTAATCTATTTATTTCACCAATCTCAGAATTCACACACTAGGGACAATATTGTTTAAGTTTGTGCGATGTTTTACTGACATTGCGTTTTGTTTTGGCTGTCTATGAGTCGTTTTATCGAGTCCAAATAGAGTCATTTGGGATGATGAATTTGTTCTTGAAACTAACCACATAAACACTCTTTAGCCCTATTCATTGAGCTAATGACTGCATGGTGTACTGAATGGAAATTACAAATTGGTTCGACAGACCAGTAATATTCACGCTTACTATAAGTGTATGAAGGAACTAAAGATGACTTCTGATACATGCTCAAATTATCCTATAGCTACTGATTACTCTCTCAAATAAGAGGTCCAGCTGTAGTACTTAGGGATCGAATATAGAAAGAGCGAGGGCACACAATAGATTTGATAATCAACTTAGTTATGCTAGGAAATTAATATAACTTTTGAAAACAATAAATTACGAATGAGTTTGTTGAAAACAATTAAGAAAAAGAGATAGATCTAGAGTTTTCAGGTATTGAATTATAAGGGATAGAAGCGAGGGGTTTTTCAATAATAGTATGAATTCAATTAGTAAAGATACCAAGTTATATCTATCGATGGCTAAGCTCAGAATCTACAAACTTTTGTGTGTAGATTCTGAATGAATTTCGATCGATGGTATGAAAACAACATCGATTGATGGCTTTCTTAGTCAAGCAAATAAACGACAAGATTTTATTGGTTCACTTACAATTACTAGACCATTCTCTCGATTGTCCCTAGTAATTTAAGCTCAACATGATTTATTCAGGTAATGAACCTACTCTCGCAGTGCCAGTTATCCTAAGATCAAGGTTCTAGGTAGCTAATCAAAAACACAAGCAATAAGTACAATCCTGATGATAGATCTGATAACCATCCTAGCAATTTTATTGTTTGGCTAATCCGTCAAAATCATTAATAAACCCTAAATCTAACAAGGTAACTACTAAGACATAGCTAAGCAGAACATAATCATAAACATAAAATAATGCATAAGATAAATAATTGGGATAAAAACTTGGGTTCCAATACAAAGCTTGAGAAGTCTTGATCTTCTCTCCAAAAATCCTAAACTGCTATGTTTATTCTGAAATCTCTAACAACTTTAAAACTCCAAATGCTCCTCTAGAACTCTCCATTTGCATAAAACACTGGCAAATATAATATAAACGAGGTAAAACTCATCTAGGGGTAATGTTTTAATTTCTGTAACTTGGGCTTCAAGTCGGGCACTATGTAAATTGGGATACTGCACGTCGACCGTCGATCGACGTCAAGTGTGCGTCGTCGATTGACGTTATTCTCTGTCTCGACTCGTACTTAGCTAAATTTGACCAGCTACGCGATTCCTCTCTCTCTCTAGGCTCTATAAAGCCTCATAATCTCTAAAATGCTCCAAAATGCACATGGACCTGAAGATACTCTAAAAATATCATGGACACACATAACATACTCCAAATAGAGCCTATAATATGGTCTAAAATAGGTAAATATCATGACTTATCAACTCCCCGAGACTTACTGCTTGTCCTCAAGCAAAACAAGGATAAACCTGTGGCAGAGGTTTGACAACACATGGACTCACAAAATCTGTAGCTTATCATTATCACATTTACTATGTTGCAACCACATCAAACAAATGTCAATCTTGGAGAAACTTTATATACATATCCTAGTATAGCAACCAAATCCATTTTACCACCAATTTAGCAAATACTAGTCTAATTTACCCCTCTACTAACCTCATTTCTTACATAAAATAAAAGTGTGGGCTTTACCTTAGAAGTGTCAATCAAAGGAAACATGGGCTCTTACCCTTACAAGTATCTGAACACACATGCAGTCTTCTTTGATTCCTTTCTTCCCTCTTTCTCTCTTCTCTGAGTCTCTTTTTCTTATTATTTTCTTTTTTTATAAGTCCAATGAATCAATGATTCTAATACAATCCATCTAGTTTATCTTTCTTTTTCTTTTCTTTTTTACAAAGCGTAGCCGAATAATGGGGTCGCAGGTAATTTACCTATCCCTCCCTTCGAACGATGTGTGATCATTTCTTTCTAAATTAGAATAATGGGATCACATGTAATTTACCTCCCCTCTACATCTTTCAAGAAATCATCTCAATCTCTTATTTTAATAGATGCCAAAGAGAGAGAGAGAGAGAGAGAGAGAGAGAGAGAGAGAGAGAGAGAGAGAGAGAGAGAGAGAGAGAGAGAGAGAGAGAGAGAGAGAGAGAGAAGGGAATCAGAAACACACAAACTTTTACCTTCTAGACTTGCAAGAGGAATCCGATTCAATGTATGCCAAACATCAAATCAAGAAAATAAGGCAGTATTAGGTTGGAGGTTAGCTTCTATTCCTTCAAACTTTCTAAGAAAGTGTGATATACTGGCCGGATAATCCACTTTGGTATCTCTAGTACTCTCTCCAATCAACAAATCTAGAATGATGGTATATAATTGTTAGATAATAAGTAAAAATTAAAATATGATCATAATCCCTTTTTGATTCAATAAAACTAAATAAAACACATAAGAATAAAACTCAAAATAGAAAACAATATCAGTAAACCTCCCCACACTTAAATAACATTGTGCCTAGTGTTATTCCGTCTTAGTTAGGTGAGAAAATTAAAACATAAGTAAAAGTAATAAGGTTAGTCGAAAATACGAGACTCTGTTACGAGTGTCAATCGATGGTAATGTAATGACATTGACTGATGGTGATTGGTATCGAGCAATGGTTGTGCTCGGTCGTCGACCGATGGCTTGGTTCTCGATCTTCCTATTTTTTCCACTGCAAATAAAGAAAAAAAATGAAATATAGTAAAATCATGAAAATAAAATATTTGAAAACATACCTAATAGTGGGTTGCCTCCCACTCAGGATTGGTTATAGTCTTTAACTTGACGTTAAGCACTGCTTGGACCAAGATGGGGTAGAGTATCACTTGTTGGACCAACGAAGCTTCTTATAGCTTCTTCACCTCTGGTTCTTTAGCTATCCATGTTATCCTTAGTGATCTAAATTTGACTCATCCTATTCTGAAGGTTGTCAATGAGTTTATGTAACCAGCCAATCCTGCTATATGTGGGTATGGATATGTCATCCAAAATATTGGAGATATATTCCATCATCATTTCTTGGGATGCATAAAATCCATCAAATTTAGTTTCTAGCAGTTTCTCGGTTACCAGTCTTTATCTAAATGGTCCACGTGAAGCGTCGATCGATGGTCGAGCTCGTCCATCGATCGATGGTGCTTTGTATGCTCCATTCATGTGATGTCTCTTAATCATATGATGAGTAGATTCCATCTTTCGGTTCATCTCCTCCATGCACGTACTTAACCATCTAACTGTATTGTTGAATGGGTATAGATATCACCAATTTTCTTGTAATAGTTATCCATCAACATCTCCTATGACCTGTAGATGCCTTGTACCATTTCATCTACTTCTGTTATTCTGTATGTTTATGTCTCTAGCATGGTCCTATCAAAGTTCTCTGCATACTCTAGCAAACAAAGATGAGTGCATACAATGATGGCTGCTCTCTAAAAATGTCTTTGATTTCTTTCTTTCACATGTTGATGATTCTGCCATCTATAGCTCGTGCATTTCCATATTTATCTCTATAAACTCCATACTCATCTCTGTTTTCCCTTCTACTGCATTAATGTCGATCGATGGTATATGGCCACCATCGATCCATGTATCAGACTAGGTTTCATTGGATCTTCTGAAATTTCCAGCTTTGTCTAGTGTAAGAGCATGGTACTCGATTGATTCTTCTTCTAGATAAGATTCATCGTAATCTGGGTTAGCCGTATCATGCCCTTCGTCAGGGTTTTCGTCGATCGATGTTAAAGGGTGGGTGTCGACCGACTCTCTGTTGTCACCGTCGACTAGTTGTTTGGACTGGGTGTCAATCGATGCTCCATCATCAGAGTTATTCTCTTGCTCTAAATCGCATAAACATGTGGCCACAAGTCATGATTCACAAACCAAATCTATGAGAGCAGTTGATATGGGTTTTTATTTCACTTTCAAATTAACCCTATATTCCCACTTTACTCTCTCAAATAAGAGGTTCAGTATAGTACTTAGGGATCAAATCCACATAGACTCTAAGATTGCACAACAGATTTATTATCTTTGAATTAAGGCTAGATGAATTATAACAATAACAATAAAAGCGATCTTTAAGATTGATTTGGTTTGTGAAGATTAATTTAGGGCACTAGACTTAGGAAAAATTCTCAGGTAGGTTTTAATAATACAAATTAAAAGATTGCTAGAGTTTAATTAAGTATCGTTTTGAATTTAAACCTTAGAGGTTAGGAGATCACTCTTGCGCATCTCGGCTGAGCGTTGATCTATAGCAATACGATGGCATCGATCGATGCTCATTCTAAACAGTACTAATTTTGTGAATTAATATATTCTCTAAACTTCTCGTTTGTTACTAGTTATTTAGATTGTTTAAGATAGATTCCAGGTTATAACCATGCTCTCGCTTGCGCTATAGAACCCTAATTTCTAATATTGAAGTGATCAAATCCAACTTAGCATTGAATGCAACTTAAACAAAGTCAATTCAAAAAAAAAAAAACTTAAACAAAGAACCAAGAAGATTACCCTAACAATTCTATAAAATCACCAATACATTACTACCATTGAATAACCCTAAATCTAATAGAGAATTACTCAGACATAACAATAAAGAACATCATTAAATTATGAATAAATTGCATAGAATAGAATGAGTAAAAAGATAAGGAGTTCAAGATCTTCTCTGTAATGATGATAAGATCTTTCTCTCCAATAGATGTAGCAATGTGTTCCAACTCTAAAAATCTTATGTAACTTTGTGGCTGCTTAGTTTCAGAATAATAAGCTTAGGGTTTAACAAAGATAGAAAACACTAATAAATAGTCTAATTCGGCCATGGACTTGTCTTGCAATTAATGAGACTTCTGAGTAAAACTTATAGTTTCCCAATCTTTCTGCCAACTTCATCTTCGATCGACGCACAGTGTGTGACGTCGATCGATGGTTCATTCATAAATCTGAATCCGACTCTGGGTTTTTGCTGAGCAGTCCTAATTCCTCCAAAATAGTCTAAAAGCTCCAATTGCTTCCAATAAGTACCTAGAACTGTAAATGCTCTAAAACATGCCAAATGCATATAAAAGACTCTAAACATACTATATATATATTATAGGTGAAATAGGTAAAATCCATAGTATATGAAGGTAATTTTTTAGAAAATAGGGTTAGCCGAAAGTTGTACAGGAGCACTTGATCATTTGGTTTGAAATGACGTGAAATAATTTTCTTGTCGTGATTGGCTTTTGTTCTCTCCTTGTATAATTTCGAGTTCTCGTAAGCGTGATATCAGATTTCGTCGAGCTCATTTAGCTGAACTATTCTCTTATATGCTGCGGATTTAGCATCTAAGTTTATCTTTTTTATGGCCCATTCTGCTTTATGCGCTAGCTCTACAGGGAGATGGCATGATTTTCCATAGATTAAGTGGAATGGTATAGTTCCTAATGGAGTTTTAGACGCTGTTCGGTATGCCCAAAGTGCATCTTCTAACTCCAAACACCAATCTTTACGGGTTGATCCTACCGTCGTTTCTAGGATTTTTTTGATCTGACGGTTGGATACTTCTACTTGTCCGCTGGTCTGAGGGTGATAGGGTGTATCTATTCGATGGTGGACTCCATGTTTCTTAAGCAGTTTTTCGAACACTTTGTTAATGAAGTGGGTACCTCCCTCTCTTATTAGAATTCGTGGAACTCTGAATCTGGGAAAGATAATACTTTTAAAGAGTTTAATGACTACGACAGCATCGTTTTTCGGAGTTGCTATCGCTTCCACCCATTTAGATACATAGTCTACAGCGACCAGTATGTCTTTGTTTCCGTGTGAAGAAGGAAAAGGGCCCATGAAATCGATGCCTCAGCAATCGAACACTTCAACTTCAAGTATGAAATTTTGTTTCATCTCGTTTCTCTTGCTGATTTTTCCTCTCCTTTGGTAGGTGTAGTATTTCACTACGTAGGCTTGAGCATCTCGAAACATAGTGGGCCATCAAAAGCCTGCTTGTAGGATTTTTGACACTGTCTTAAAGCTAACGAAATGTCCGGTGTAATCGGATCCGTGACAATGATATATAATTTATGGAGTTTCGCTTTCGGCAACACATCGTCTATATATGCCGTCACAGCAGTATTTGTAAAGATAAGGTTCCTCCCAGTGGTCTCCGGATTTCTCTCAAAATTTTCTTTTTATGATATCCTTTGAAGAGTTCGGGTTCTACTTCGGCTGCAAGATAGTTTACTATATCTGCATACCAAGGTCTATCGGTGGTGTTTAGTGCACACTCCCCCGACTTAAAATTCTACCTCTGGGAGAATCGTTATTTGGAATTGAAAGATTACAACTCACGTTGATATCGACTGGAATGATTATTTCATTGTCTTTCTTGAAGGTATCGTCGGTCGCCGGTGTATGCACTACAAAAAAAAGAGGTTATTGTTACGCTTTTTTAAACTATAAATTTTAGTCACATATTTGTGACATAATAGATACCATTTTGTAACTGTTTTTTAATGTAAAAAAAGAGTATTTATTTTGTCACAATATTGTGACTGGTTTTTTCGTAATCAAATTTTGTCACATTTAGTGACATAAATAAGACAAAGTAAACGAAACAAAATCTGTGACATAATTATTACTGTATTTAATGTTACTATTGTGACGAATATGTGACTATACTTTGCGTCGTCATTGTTGACGTTATAGTAACTAAATGTTCGTCTTCAATTCACACAAAATGATGACGAAAAAAATTAATAAATTGTGACTTAAAAATACACTATGTATAAGTTTCACATTTTAGGAGAGTACCCCCAAATTTCTATAAACTTTTATATATTTAAAATACGTTTCAGTATCTCAGTCCTAAACTGTAAAACCTAAACCTTATTTCAATATCACAAATTTTTAGTCAAAAATTACATTTTAAATTCAGTCGTTTGATCCTTGCAGATTATTACGGACACTCAAATCTTTCTTTTTTGGACACTGAACTTTTCACCCCCTCGTTCATTCTGCAGATCAATTTCTCTCTCCCTCATTTTTGTTCATCTCTCAAAGTATTTTCAGGAAGTTTCTTGTAACACTCTAAGAAAAGTCATTTATTAAAAAAAAATCCATATATTCCTTCCCTTCATTAACCTTACAACATAAATATTTGCCTCTACCTGTTTTAAAACCTTGCAAGTTGGTTACTGAGAATACCACAACAACATATAAGAATGGTTAGTGTTTCAAAATAAAACATACTCCCTCCGTTTTTATTTATTTGACGTTCTAGGATTATGCACACAGATTAAGAAACATTTAATTTTTTATCATTTTCTAAACAAAAACATCATTAATTGTTTATCTAACCACAATTCAACCAATAGTAAAATAGAAGCTATAATATCATTGGTCATCTAACATTAATTACTAATAAATTTTACATAGAAAATTGAAAACGTCAAATAATTTGGAACAAAAAAATTTTCCTAAAACGTCAATTATAAAAAAACGGAGGGAGTATAAGAATGTTTCAAGGGAACGATAACACATTTAATGTCTCTTTGAAATAATCTTCTTATTAAGACTTGCACGTCATGCTTTGCTGTTTATCATTTATAATTCCACAATAAATGGGATTAGCCCAAACTAAACTATCAGCCTCTCTCTCTCTATTCTTATAAACGTTCTTTTCTTCAATCTATATTTCTATCTCACACTGATCAGCCATGGGGAAAGAACCACTGCTCAAGAAACTCAGGATTCAAGAAGACATCGCCAAAGGGAAACTTGTTAGTTGGTTGACAAGGAAGTTTCTATTCTTTGTAATGTATGCATTCATCGTCTGGGCCTGTGAGAGAAAGTGAAAGGCGAGGGAAAAATCATTGACAAAAATCATCGTCTGGGCCTGTTACCATTGATAAAAAATCAAGATGACTAAAAATCAACAGCTAACAAACAGAAAAAATCAGAGAGAGTGAAAGGCGAGGGAAAGAAGGCAAAGGAAGCTTCCTCCTCTGTGAACACCGGCAACTATCGATCCGGTTCCGGGACTCTCATGGCGAGGTGTCCAAGCTCGCGCAAGATCTGTCACTGTCACCGTCAATCAAGCAACCCAGAGGCTCCCCGCGGCCTCAACAAGCCGAATACACGAAGGTACCAACTCTGAAACCTTAACGCCGCCGTCTGCGCAAGATCCCCACCGCATCAGTCCGAGACGCCGTTACTTATCCACTCTCAGAACGGTGAAGGGAAGCTCCGGGACGGTGAGAAACAACCTAAAGGGAACCCCATCCATCGAGTTTGAACATCCCAGCTGAAAACATATGAAAACAATGCATGTTACACACTAAAAAGGAGAAACCACACGCAGAACCATCAGTGAAGAAAAGAACTGCTAAGAAACAATCTCATAGTCGTTTGAGGATGTCAGTGAATGTGGCCTGTCAAAAAAAAATGATAAAGCATTTGTTAGATATCTATCTTCTAAGCACAATTAATGTAGTTTCATCATACGGATGTTTCATGGTTCAAATCCTCACCGTCTTAAAGTCCACTTCTTTCAAGATATCAACAATTGCATTTTTCAACTCGTCATCACTAGGCTCCTTGGTTTTATCTTTCCCTTTTCCGCCTCTTTTCCTATTAGCAGATAAACAAGAGTAACATACACAGATGAAACATAGTTTCAGAATAAACAAGAGGCTGCAATTTAAGATCAAGGATTAAGAATTCTCCAAGCTTCTAACAACTTATGTACTCAAATCAAAATGTTCTTCATTCTTAATCAAAGATTTTATATACATATATAACAATTAGTTCATCTTCCTCCTCTGTCTCCTGCTCTTTCTCTACTTCTTCTTCCTCTTCTTCTTCTTCAGACTCATCATCAGAATGAGCTAAGCTCTTTTTGCCAGTCTTTGTTGCTCCCTCGGCCTTCTTTTGGCTCTGCAGAAAAAACACAACGAAATTGGAGAGGTTTTTCCAAGAACTCAAATAGCTTTGCAACAATGTCTTCCTATATTTAATGAAAACTACAAGTCAGATGCCAAGTTGATTACATTAGAAAGAATACAGCAACATTTAAACCCTAAGAGCATGCAAAGTAACCTTTTTCTTTGTCGCCTTGGCAACTGATATGTCAAAGAGATCGCAAAACTCTAGCAGCTTTTCCTTGTTGCATTTGTCAAGCTTTTCTTTTATTTTATCCTTTGCCTTTTCTTGCCATATCATTTGAGAAAAAAATATTATGCAAGCAAAAACAAGACGAGCATATGTAGAACAAGCCTAATGTGTTATGACGAGCATATGTAGAACAAGACGAGCATATGTATAAACATGATTAGCAGACTCTCAATAATCATGAGGATAACAATGGATGCAACTCCGAAGAATTTCAAACTACAGTACGATCTCAACAGAAACATGCTCTAGTGGGGGTGGCAGTATATTAAAGGGTACAAAGAGATGCTCACTTTCCCCCTTCTCCCACCAAATAGAATTGTGTGCAGAAGCTTGAAACCATCATCAGGCTTCTTCCTTGATATCTTGTAAGCAACTGCAGAGAAACATACAAATTATCAAATAAAGTAATTAGAAAACATGGTCATGACAATCAACTTTAAATTCATGGCCATTCGTGCTTATCAAACTCTGAAACCTTAACGCTGCCGTCTGCGCAAGATCCCCACCGCACCAGTACGAGACGCCGTTACGTATCCACTCTCAGAACGGTGAAGGGAAGCTCCGGGACGGTGAGAAACAACCTAAAGGGAACCTCCATCCATCGAGGAGATCCACCGTCACCAAATCAGTTTCTCCTTTTTTTTTTTTTTTTTTTGCCTCTAGGAGATTACCTCTAAAAAAATAGGGGTACAGGAGAAGTTGACTCCAATCAATTTCTCTTTTGTAACAGGAATTAATTTCTTTATTAAAAAAAAAAATTGTTGCAGAAAAAAGGAATTTGCCGATAAGTACAAAACTTAAAGGAACAAATACATATATATCTTCGACCAAAAAAGTACATATATATATCTATGCATATCATATAAAGAACAGAAAGAAAAATTGAAATCAAATTAATCTATCACCCTTCTCATAACGTGAGCTTATATTAAAAATTCAGGACAATCCACTCCATCATCCATCTAGGTAATTTGGGCAATTTTATATTGATATAATTCTGATCTCTTTTTCTTTTGGTGAGTTATTGATATATGATTGATAATTTTTCTTGTTGAAGTAAAACCTAATTGTATTTTTTACAGATAATTTTAATGTCGTCAACTAACGATATTAAAATCTTAAGAAGATGGATGTATGAAAGATCCTCGTGGTAACGATATCTGCACTCGTCGCCCTCTCGTTCTCCGGCTTCTCAAGACCAAAAGCTCCAGGATGGACCGAATCCATGAGCTGACAGTGAAACGCGCCTGAAAAAGCCTATAGATCCGTATTCAGATCCATATAAATTGATCAAATCGTTACTCAAATCCAGGAAAAAAAAACAGACGAACACTTACCTGAACCAAAAAAAAAGACTGGTGGGGTTAAAGACTGAAGCTGGTTCATACCAATCGAAGAATAAATCAAGAAGGAAAGTCAATCTCTTCCTCTATTAGTCTCTGTTTCAATCGAGGTTTAGACTGCTTCTTCATTTCTTCTTCGTTAAAATCCAAAGGCTAATCAAAAAAATAATAATAAAGGAAGGGTTGAAGTTACAGTGTCGATGCAAGACCATTATAATATTTTAAGACATCAAAAATAATAAACTAAATAGTGTAAATTTTAATTCCAAAACCATAAAACTGTGTCAATCATATAAAATATAAAACTATGACAGCAAACTTAATCAGATTCTTCATCTGTTAACTCGTAATCATTATTTTCATCCTCAACATCTGATCTTAATCCCGCTTCTTCTTCTACATTTTCAAGATTTTCAGTTTGACCATGTAGATTAACCAATGTCTCCACTTGTAGTAGATCAGTGGAAACAACCGAATTATCATCACTATGTTGCATTGCAGTGGATTCGAAATTTTGATTCATCAATATTTTTCCCCGTGGTTGAATCACGATAGCTGATTTCCAATGATTATCTTTCTTCTGAGTTACTCGTGGATACGGAACATAACACACTTGATCTGCTTGTGAAGCTAAAATAAATGGATCATATTTTCCATGACGCTTTCCGGTATGAACATCAATAATCCGAAACTTGTTCATCCGTATACCTTTTCCAACGGTTGAATCATACCAATCACACTTAAAAAGCACAATTTTAAGATAAACTGGTCCTGGATAATGGAGCTCAAAAATCTCTTATAATGCCCAACCAATTGAACAAAGAGAAGAAGTTGTACCTGTTGAACGAGATTCTCGAGTGCTTCATCCATCTAGAAGGAATGGAGCTAAATGGTATTGTGATATAATTCTGAATTACTCTTCTCTAATTTACAAAGTATATATATAACAAACTCAATTATATCTGTAACAGGTTCAAGAACAACACTGAAATATCAACACGTGTAAGGAAAATCATTGAAGGATGTTTTAGAGGACCATGGTACAACTGGAGAAAAGTACCCCAGTTTTACAAGGATGCTTGGTATTCAACATTTAAGGTGTGTTTCTATCTATTTTTAACATCCAGTGCATATTTCTTTTCTTCCACATTTAAAAGTTCTATTTATCAGAACGTTTCATTCATACATCTTATTTTTTGTTTATTTTTAATAACTCTAAGGACACTGTTTTGATTGTAGACTAAGTATGAGTGGAATGTCTCCATTGAAGATTTAGTGAAAGCTAACTTTGATGAACTAGCTGCCACTCGCCTCAAAGGAATGGTGAGCCTTGCAAAATCCAAAGGAGAGAAACCTGATTGGATTCTTTTAGAACATTGGAGAGTAATGTCAGATTACTGGAAGACACCAAAAGCCAAAGAAAAAAGTGAGAAAGCTCGCCTCGCTCGTATGTTTAATCGTGATGGTTTAGGTCCACACTGCCACAGATCAGGCTCACGTTCCTATGCCAAAGTTCAAGATAATCTGGTAGTGTATATATTATTTTAAACCAAAGAATTTACTTTTATTTTTAAAATGAGTTTACAGCTTATGTTAATGTTTTGTTAGGTGGCCAATAACGAAGACTCTTCCTTCATTGCTGTGATGAAGAAAACCCACCAGAAATCTGATGGAACATATGTTGATGAAAGGGCACGCTTAGTTGCAGAAAAATATGATGAATATGTGCAGGAAAGATTGTCACTGGTTGAGCCTTCTAATGGAGAGGTTTTGACAGATCCTCTTACTATAGAGGAAAGAAATGAAATCTATGTGAAGGTAAATTTTATCACATTTCAAATTTGATTTTTTCCTGTATACTTTTTATTTGGAGATATGATTGATTCTTTGCATATATTTGCTTAGTTAAAGTTCTCTGTGTAATTTAATTGTATATGTGTTTATGTAACTGTTATGTTTTGGTAGGTTGCTGGAATATCGAAACAAGGTCGTGTATTTGGACTTGGATCACTTCAAAGTGGAGTTTATATGCCACTAGATGGTTCTACAGTTTCATCACAAGCTGTTGAAGATGATGGTACTTTAAGCCATCGAGTCAAAGAGCTGGAGTCAGAGTTGCAAAAGAGTAATGAAGAAAAAGTTCAGTTTCAGAATAGGATTGAAGCAATGGAGACAATATTGAAAACTGCTTTTGGTGAAAATGTGTTGACTTCAACAGATACAACCACACCCATATGAATTTGTTTCTCCAGATTGTATTTGGGGTCTAGTATCTGTCGTGTTTCAGTTTGGTGTTTTTAATTTGGTTTTCATTTGGTTTTCGTTGGTTTAGTTTGTAATTTGAGTTTACTTAGTAAACTTATTGTTGTTTTATGCTTTCGTTTGAAGCTTAAATAAAATTATGCATTTTATGATATTTTTTTCACATCATATTATTTACAAATTTGAGATTTTATTTCAGTTTTATCTATAATTTCTATTTTAAAAATAATTTAATAATAAACTTTAACAACAATTGTGACACATTTAAATGATAAAATAAAGAAAATGTGTGTTATAAAATTGTAACCAATTTAAACTGAGATGTCACTATTTTACAGTTATATTTTGTAACGTTTAGTTACATTGCTTTCGTAATAAAAAGTGACAGATTAATAACATAATAATTGTTACAATATACAACAATTTTGTAACGCGTTTATAGTACATATTTAAGACGGATAAATATTTTTTCTTTAGTCATTAACTATTACGTTTTGTTACTAGTTTTTTGGTTATAATAGGCTACAAAATTAAGACTTTAAATTAGTTATGAATAGTGACAGTTTGAGACAATACATAAAGTCAGAATTGGTGACTGTTAAAGGACTGTATTATCGTCTATATTAGTGACGTTTTGTCACAACAGATCCGTCACTACAAGTGGCATAGTTGCCACATTAAAACTGTCACAAATTAAGACAGTTAGAGACAATTTGGTATGTAAGAAATTGTAACAATTTTGTTACCAACATCGATCGAACTATGTGTGACGAGTTTGATACAAAAAATTTAGTTGCAAGAAATTGTGACATTTTTGTCACTCCGGAACATTTGTGACACACGTATTGTAACCATTAAAAATTAGTACCAAAAACGTAACAATGACTATATTGTGATGAATTTTTTTCTATTGTGACGGAAAATTTCGTCATAATACGCTTATTTTTTTGTAGTGATGGGTAACATCCTTTTAATGTTCGTCGGATGTTTTCGTTCAATGATCTTAGCATAGTGTCGATCGATTCTAGTTCATGTGACGAACTAACTTTGCCGACGAAAGTCGATTCAGCTAAGTAGACATTTTCTGTAGGTAAGAAATCGTCTATAGGGATGTCGTCATCTGCTCTTCTTCGTGACAAGTGATATGTGACTCCATTTTCAAATTACATCTATATTAATGCGGCGTGGTCGGTGTGAACAACTACTTTCGAACCGACTAGATATGAACAAAAATTTTCAAAGGCGAATACTACAGCTAGTAACTCTTTTTCTGTCGTCTCATAGTTGCGTTGCGCGTCATCGAGGGTCCTACTAGCATAGTATATAGCGTGCAACTTTTTGTCCTTTTTCTGCCCAAGCACAGCGCCTACAGCGAAGTCGCTGGCGTCGCACATAATCTCAAAAGGTAAATTCCAATCCGGTGCTTGGACAATAGGGGCGGACACGAGTGCTGATTTGATTTCTTTAAAGGCTTCGAGACATTCAGGTGTAAAATCGAATTTCACTTCTTTGCACATAAGTGTAATAAGGGGTCTAGCAATTTTGCTAAAATCTTTTATGAATCGTCTATAGAATCCAGCATGTCTTAGGAAACTTCTAACGTCTTTGACATTAGTGGATGGCCGCAGTTCAGTCATTACGTCATTTTGTTTCCTGTCCACCTCAATTCCGGCTACTGAGACCTTGTGTCCCAAGACAATTCCGCTGTTAACCATAAAATGGCATTTTTCCCAATTCAAAACCAGATTTTTCTCTTCGCATCGAGTTTATACTTTACATAGGTTATCGAGACAAGTCTTGAAATTTGGACCATATACCGAGAAATTGTCCATGAAAACCTCCATGAAGTTTTCAATCATATTGGTGAATATTGACATCATGCATCTTTGGAAGGTCGCAGGGGCGTTACAGAGTCCGAATGGCATCCTTCGATATTCGAATGTTTCATAGGGACATGTAAGGTGGTCTTTTCTTGGTCTTCTGGATATATGGGGATCTGGAAGAATCCGGAATATCCATCAAGAAAGCAATAGTATTCGTGGCTCACGAGCCTTTCTAACATCTGATCGATAAAGGGCAAGGGAAAATGATCTTTTTGTGTGGCAGCATTTATTTTCCTATAATTTATACACATTCTGTGTCCGGTGAAAGTTCTAGTAGGGATCAATTCATATTTATCATTCTTTACTACGGTAATTCCTGCTTTCTTCAGGACAACATGAACTGGACTGACCCAGTTGCTGTCTGAGATAGGGTAAATGGCGCCTGCCTCTAAGAGTTTCATGATTTCCTTCTTAACTACCTCCTTCATGTTAGGGTTCAATATCCTCTGATGCTCGATGGATGATTTTAATTCATCATCAAGGTGTATCCTAGGCATACATAAATCAGGAGAAATTCCCGGCATGTCTTCTAGCAAATATCCAAGAGCTTTGCGGTCCTTTCACAGTTTATTAAGCAGTAGTGCTTGTTCTCTGCTACTCAAATCGGCATTAATTATGATAGGGTAGGATTTGTCGTAAAGAAAAGCATATTTAAGGCGAGTTGGAAGTGGTTTAAATTCGAGTTTAGGTGCTTTAGCTTTTCTCCAGTCGTCGGTTGCAACACGCTGTCGATCGAGAGGGACGTCGGGATGTCGATCGACGGGTGTCGACAGATCGAGATCTTTGATGTCGATGTTGAAAATTCCTTATGTGGCGTCCATTAACCTTGTGTACTCTCTAGTGTGATCTCTAACCTAGGGATGTCGCCTTCAAGGGATTTTCTTGCTTTCTCTAAAGGTTCGTTCGAGCACATATCTATGAATGATTCTTCAACTTGATCAGAAAGATGATCGATAAGGTAAGTTTGACCGTCGATCAAAGGTTGTTTTATTATCTTTTCCATGTCAAAAATCATCGGTATCTTCCCGATGTTGAGGCATATACGTCCTCCTTTGACATCAATGATCGCTCCGGCGGTTGCCAAGAAAGGTCTTCCTAAGATAATCGGATTTTGAGGTTCTCGCTCATATTTAAGCACTATGAAATCTGCAGGTATATCGCAGTTATTAATGCGTATGGGAACATCCTCATGTATACCCTCCGGGATTTTAGTGGATCTGTCAGCTAAAACGAGAGTGATCCTGGTAGGTTGAAATTTTGTTAGCCAGAGAGTGAGTGCGACAGAGTAAGGCATCAGGTTTACAATAGAGCCCAAATCGCAGAGGGATTTTTGAAATCTCTCATTGCTAATAGTGCAATCTAAAACGAAACTACCGGGATCAGGATGTTTCACTGGAGTTTTTCCTCTAATAATTTCACTCACCTCTTCGGATACCATCATCACGCAGTGTTCTGATTCATGGAATCCTCGCGAAGCTGCATCTTTCACGTACTGCTTGATGGCGGGCGAGATGTGAATGGCATCGCTTAGTGGCATCTCAATGTTTATTTTGTCAAACGCTTTCTTGCATATTGCTTTGTCTAGTTGTTTCTTTTTCTGCTTAGCGTTTTTCAGAGGAAAAGGAGCGTTGGCATGGTAGATTTTAGTCCTAACCGGTTTGGTTGGTTCTGGTTCAGAGCGTCGATCGATTCTACGATCCGAGCGTTGAGCGACCATAGCTTTAGTGCGTCGATCAATGTCCGGTAAAGGTTGTCGATCGATGTCTCCTATGTTTGTGCTTTTTCCCTTAGGTTCAACAATTAACTCCTCAAGATTGTCATTTTTTTCTTGTAAATCGGGTTCAGGGAGGATATCGGGGTTCGTCTCGTACATTTCAAGCGGGATGGAATACTATTTTTCATTTTCGTTTTCGTTCGTTGTAAATTTCTCGAATTCATCGATGGTGATACTCTCTTTAACGCCAGGGGTGAGTTGTCGACCGCTTCGTAAAGCTATGACATTGCATTGTTTTCTAGGGTTAGCGTCTGTTTTACCATGTAAAAATCGGTCCTCTCTTCTGATGGACATAGCGTTGCTCGCCACTTGGTTGTCGATTCTCTTAATGTGTTCGCTCAGAGTTTCAAATTTTTCTGTCATTTCTGAGTATATAAGATCTAACTTCTTATTGAGGTCAGTGGCTATTTTACGGTTTCCAGTGACGACTTGGTTCATTTGTGACATTGAACCTTTTTCGTATATGTTCACAGTGGTGTCGCCGTTGCTTGTGGAATCGCCCGCGTGTTTCCTAAATCGTTGATCGTGTTGGTTCCTCCCGTCAGAGAATTCAACTCGTTTTTCAAAGTTGGAATGGACAACATTGCTCTCACCATAATATCAAGATGGGTCATATCCGTCCAGATGGGCTGCAACTGATGCCAGAGTTTCTCTAACTCGGATCGAGTGCTCCTCTTCTGTGAATAATGGTGGTTCCCTCCTTTCGGTGTCTGTTTTTTCGAAAGCTCGACCTAAAGCTATGTTTTCTATTAGCCTTTTAGCGCTTGTAGGGATTCGGGTACCGAAGTTCCTGTTGCTGGCTGTATCAAGGATGGTTTGATAGTCTAGGTTGAGTCCTCTATAAAAAGTATTGATTAGTAGGGGTTCTGAGAATCCATGGTGCGGACACATAAGTTGGTAGCTCTTGAACCTATTCCAGGAGTTTCTAAAAGATTCACGACTACCTTGAACGAAAGTGGATATTTCTCTTCTTGCTTCCCAATATCTCTCCTCGTCAAAGAAGTGATTTATGAAATCGCTTCGAATGTCTTCCCAACAAGTCAGGGATCCTGGTGGTAGCTGGTTCAGCCACCTCCTGGCGTCACCCTCTAGGGAAAAAGGAAAAAGTTTGCAGTGATGGAAATCGTCGTTCACCATGTCTTCTAGCATCTCGATGTGATCATTCAGGTGTTCAGTAGGAGAGCCACTGAACTGATTTTTTCGTGCCATAATTAGGAAATCAATATCAAGTTCAGGGCTTCCAGGATGGTTATCGGATAATCGAATTGCAGATTGATTGGAATAAGTTCTGCTGGGATTTAGGTACTCGAGCATTGGGAATTCACGCTTTATCTCATTCTTTGGAGATTTCGTGATTTGATTAGGAATTGCAGCTTCCTGACAATAAATTAGTTGGCTTGCTTCGTTGCTTTTATTATACATTGGTTCTATCAAGACTACTTTCTCATTATCAGATTCAGTAAAGGCGTACTTACCTGCTTTCGGTTGATCGCTAGCGATCGATGGTAATGGAAAAGTGTCGCTCCAGAGCAGTGGACAAACGTCGATCAATTCCAGATGGTCTCCGTCGATCGATGATTGTTGTCCAGAATCCATATTCTCTCCTTTAAGTACATGTGTCATAAGGTTTAGGGAAAGAATAATTTAGCAAACAATAAAGTAAAAATCCCGACAATATTCTAAATGAAATCTAATGGCAATAAGAAAAAGTCCCCAGCAACGGCGCCAAATTTGATGTGGGGTTTTATTTCACTTTCAAATTAACCCTACATTCTCACTTTACTCTTTCAAATAAGAGGTTCAGTGTAGTATCAGAGATTCTAAGATTGCACAATAGATTTATTATCTTCGAATTAAGGGTAGATGATTTATAACAATAACAATAAAAGCGATCTTTAAGATTGATTTGGTTTGTTAAGATTAATTTAGGGCAGTGGACTTAGGGGAAATTCTCAGGTAGGTTTTAATAATACAGATTAATAGAGTGCTAGGGTTTTATTAAGTATCGATCTGAATTTAAACCTTAGAGTTTAGGAGATCACTCTCGCGCATCTCGGCTGAGCGTTGATCTATAGCAATACGATGGCGTCGATTGATGCTCATTCTAAACAGTACTAATTTTGTGCTTTAATATATTCTCTAAACTTCTAATTCAACTCTTGTATGTTACTAGTTATTTAGACTGTTTAAGATAGATTCCAGGTTATAACCATGCTCTCTCTTGTAGTTTCCCAATCTTTATGCTGACTTCATCGTCGATCGACGCACAGTGTGTGACGTCGATCGATGGTCCATTCACAAATCTGGATCCGACTCTGGGTTTTTGCTGAGCAGTTCTAATTGCTCCAAAATAATCCAAAAGCTCTAAATACTTCCAATAAGTACCAAATGCTTATAAAAAGACTCTAAACATATTATATATATATTATAGGTGAAATAGGTAAAATCCAAAGTATATCAGCAGTCTTAGTTCTAGTTTGAACATGCTCATAGTATTGATTTTGTTCAATAAGAGATAGATACAACCTGTTTGTCTTCATGTCGCATACTTATCCTACCGTGGCCATGAATGCTCTTCCAAGTAGCAGGAATGAATGCTGCTCCACTTGGACTTCCAAGACATGAAAGTTTACATAAATTAGGGCATCGCCGATTTGCAATTGGAGGTCTTTGACTATGCCTCCTGAATTCACCTTAGAGCAATCCAAAAAATTGAATGAATCATTAGAAGGCTCCACCTTTAAGCTTGGTAATTCTACCATGGTTCTTGGCATAATGCTTACTGAAGAACCAGTGTCGCATAGTGCATAAGGGTAGTTATGTCCCTTTATGTTGCAGGGAAGCATGAACTTCTTAGGGTCGCTTCTCTTCTTCAACTTAACCCTCTGCTTTATCTTCTCACTCAGGTGATTGAACATTCTTACAATGTCCTCCTCAGTCTCTTTCATTTCTTTAAAGAACAATCATAATTTGTGAGTGTAACAAGCTTCCTCAAATGGGGTTTCTAAAGGGATTATAAGGACTCTCTTAGCAAAGTTGTCCATCTCTTTCTCATTAGCTTCCCTTCTAAGGTGCTTAGGGACTTTCTTCTTTCTACTAGGATGTTTTTCCATAGCTTTTTCAATTACAGTAGGGAATGGTTTGTCTGCATGTCTGGGTATGGGTAGGGTGGGTTTCGAGTGCCTATCAGTATATAAAAGCCTCATATCTATGCTTGGAAACTGACTTTCTTTCGTGTTGAACTGTTGTTAATCGATGGTAGGGTCTGGCTGTCGATCGATGTCCATCTCTTCACACAATTCCACAGATTCTTCAAGTACCGTCGATCGATGGTCAGCTGTGGTTGTCGATCAATGGTCGTTCAAACAGAGCAGGGGATTCTCACGAGTTTCTTCCTCCTGGTACCTAATTTCTTCCACAACTTGCCAAAAATCATCATCTATGATGGCACTGACGTGGTGTTTCTGTCCATCCTCAATATATTCCTTGATCAAGGTTTCTTGTCTCCTCATAGCTTCACTGGTCTGAACCACTTGATTCTCTAGCTTCTTCACATGGGTGTTGAGGGCTTCAAATTTAGTGTTGATATTGGTATAGGCATCATCAATCTTCCCATTAAAATGCACTGTCATCTTTTGTTTTGCTTCCAAAACCTTGTCAATCATGGCTTCAATCTTATTCTCTTGAGTATTTGTTGGGGTGTTCTGATAGTAGGATGCTCTATAGGTTTTGTTGTTACCGTAGGGTCTCTGCTGCTGTGATCCTTGGTTTTAGCCACTCCTCTGACCATTTCCATAAGATTTTCTGTTGCTATGATTCCCATATCTCTGGAATCCATTTCCACCAACGAAGTTAACGTCTTCTTCTTCACATTTCTCATTTTCAGATCCTATAGTTTCTACACTTTCTGCAAAGCTAACTTGCTTCTTTGGAAACCTTAACCTCAAAACTATTCAACTTGGCTTTTACTTCTTCCAAATGATCCTTGGTTAGTGTAAGGACTGATTTCCTCCTCTCATGATCATTGTTCTTGGTGTTGTTGCTAGCTGCCAAATTCTCTATTAATCTGGTAGCCTCTTCTGAACTCCTAGTGCAAAAATTTCCCTTACTGTCTGTGTCTAAAGCCATTTGGTATGACAGCTCAATACCTCTAACTGGTCCTAAAATCCTCAGCTTTGACATCATCAAATAAATTACGCATGAAGACGTTTTTGATGTTTGTCCAGGATGTAAGAGATCATGGTGGTAGTTGCTTAAGCCAGTACGAAGCATCTCCAACAAGAGAATACTTGAAGAGCTTGCATAGACGATAATCCTCGGGGACTCCATTAGCCTTGATGGCAGGCACAAGATCCTCGATCTGCTCCAAATAATCCATAGGGTGCTCATGAGAATGACCATGGAATGGTGTTTGAGCCACTAGTGTGAAATTGGATGGCTTCAGCTCAAAATCGTTCCTCTGGAAAGATGGAGGACGAATAACATATCTGTTGTCATATAATTAATCTGGACAATTGTAATCAACCACCGTTCTGGGTCGAGCAGCCAAGGCTTCAGCTCCAGCTTGAGTTACAGCAGTCTCTTCTGGTTTAGAGATTACAGTCCCATGATCATCATTTCTCTTACCAGTCGCATTACGCAGATGACCATCAAGGTCATACAAGTCTCCTCTCTCATTCCTAGTCACGATCAGCATAGCAACCATCTCTGCTCTGGAGTCACCATCGATCGATGTCACGGTGTTAGTGTTGGTCGATTTCGACAAATGAGTGTCGATCGACGAAGAAGAGTTTGACGTCGATCGATGCTTGTCGCTTCTCCTTGCGGATGCTACGTTAAATGGCTACTAGGTATGAGAAATTAAATATTTCCCTTGTTGCTTCTGGTACTGCTGGGCATGCACCTGAAGGAAAAAAAGAAAAAAAATATGTAAGTGAACTGAAACGAAAGCCTAGACAAAACTTGCAAAAAAAATCTAATGGCGACGGCGCCAAATTTGATACGTGTTCAAATTACCCTAGAGTTACTGGTTACTCTCTTAAATAAGAGATTCAGCTGTAGTACTTAGAAATCAAATTCACAAAGAGAGGACACGCAATAGATTTGAAAACAACTTAGTTATTCTAGGAAATTTATTTTACTTTAAGAAACAATAAATCAAGAATGAGTTGGTTTGTAAACAATTAAGGAAAATAGCTAGATCTAGGGCTTTCAGGTAGTGAATTTTAATGGGTAGAAGCCAAAGAGTTTTCAATCATAGAACATTAATTCAATTAATAAAGATATTAGGTTATATCTATCTATGGCTAAGCAAAATCTACAAACTTTCGCGTGTAAATTCAGAATGACCATTGATCGATGATGCAAACAACATCAATCGATTGCTTTCTTAGTCAAGCATTAAATGACAAAATTTGATTGATTCACTTAGAATTACTAGAACTGTAACGACCTGGCCCAACAAGGCCTGTTAGGGTTACAAGAAACCCTAGGTGAGCCACTATTTAAACAGATCTACCTCATTATTTTATTCAGAAAAATCCTTGAGTGTGAGATCTCTGTAGAAACTGAGCCGTCGCTGAGATTTGAGGCCGTACCGTCGCAACCACCGGTAGAGAGCAGATTCATCGTTGAACCGCCGCAAAATGTCAAAGGTAAACCGGAACCATCTTTTCTTATTTGAGTTTTGTATAGGTGTTTAGTAAATCGACGATATCTCGTTAACCGCTGGTTCTTTTGAAAATCTAAGTCCACCATCGTGTTCGTGACATCGAGACAAGACCGTAGCTCTGAGATCAGCCAAAACCCACCGTCGACGTGCCGCTACTCTCCCGCGGTGTTCCGGGCGTGTAACACACGCGCCGCCGTCACTCGCCGCGTGTGGATCTCACGCGCCACGCGCCACCATACCGCCACCATGCGCCACTGTCCACTACCACCAGTAATTCCGGTAAGCCACCGCCCGCCACCGCCGGGAGATTTCAGGAAATTATTATTTATTATGTTGATTTGGAAAATGCGAGTGTTACAATTTGGTATCAGAGCGTGTTTCATCCCGGCCTTGACCCGGGATGTCGATTAGGGGATTCGGTTTTCAACGTTTCCAAAAAAAATTGGGATTGGAACTCAATTGTTCTCTTTTTTATGTTGATGAGTAAAAGCATTGTCATTTGTTCTCCGTATTATAAGGTTTCACCGAGATGTTCAACGATTTGATGATATCAAAGTTTGACTGAGTTCTCACGTGCATCAGTTTCATCAGACGTTATTCAGAGATTATCCGGAGTGGATATTGGACATTTCTGCCACCACCAAAACTTTAAGCCAACATTCCACGAGTTTTTGTTACTTGAGATTATGTGGTATGAGAGGAGCCATTGGTTGACATGTGTTTTTGTTATAGGTACTATTGTGCATGAGTTTGTGATTATTTTGGAGGCATGCTTAGTTTGTAAACTCGTGGAGATCGCTTTTAGATTGGGGCTCGGCAGCTTGCGTTGTGTAGATATTGGAGTTATACATCGTTTTGTATGTCAGGTTTTGGTTGTGTTGGCCATTTCGGAGTGTGTTTGAGCCAGAGATTAAGCAGATTTAGATTGTTGGCACATAGAGGTTTGGAGCTTCAACATTAATCATAATTTTCTGACCATACGCAAATGGTTTTTAGTTCATGGGAGATTTATCAAATATGGAGCTGAATCACTATGATAGGATACTAGGGATGTTACTACCATATCAACCATATCATCAAGTGGTTCTGGACTACATGAGTAAAATTTTTTATCACCGGAGTGGAAGCAAGAGCAACCTTCCAAGACATTTAAACAAACAAGAGAATTTTTGATTATCTTCATGTTGCACGTTGATGAGTTATTGGAGGGAGGATATTAGGGGCTTATAGAAGCCATAATGATGGCTAAAGATGATGGAAAGCGGAAGGTGAATGATACACCAACTGTTGTGGATGTATTTTAACCTTTGAAAGAAATATCACTAGACATAAGAAATGTTTTCATTAATGGGAGATAGCCAGTGACAGTACCAGAGTCACTAGCACTATACAGTTTAGCGCTGATAAAGATAGTTAAGTTGGAAAAAAAAGCAGTTGGAAGATCTACAAACAAAGGATTTACCAGGCCAAGTATTTTTGCCATGGGACGGAGGATCATATTCTTATTGATCATCAACCTTAAGGATATTTTCCTTGAAAAGGATTTGAGTTTAAGACATCACAAATTGATATAGTTGTTGGTAGACTACAACTTTGAGATCACATACAACCTTGGTTAGGCCAGCCAGGTAACATGTGTGTTGAGCATGTGCATGAGCGACGTATAAGTAACTACGGAGGTTTTAAGAGCTGGTAGATACACTTACTAAACTCAGGTTGTGTACAGTTACAATGGAGGCATAGTTAATTGGTCTTGAAGCATTTGAGGAAACGACTAACCCAAGGAAAGGAAGAGGCACTAAGAAGAGACAAAAACAAAAAAACAAAAACAAAGGGAGAGGCACTAGGAAACCAAAAAAAGAAGAAGTCTTTAGCAATGTCACCACAACGAACAAGGTATTCTTATACCGTAAACGAGTATGTATGCAAAAAATACAAGCAGTTAAGAAAGAAAATCTTACAACAAGCATACTACTCGCATTTCTCTATATACCAAAAAAGAAAAATGTATTGGGCCTTAAGGAATACTACTATTAGATTTGTTAGAAAAGGACGTGGCAACCTTCTTTACGTGTTATCAGAATTATCCAATGGTTAAGGTGGAGCATGAGGTACATAGTGGATTACTTAAGAATCTATCTCTCCCAAAGTGAAATGAGATATGGTGGCTATGGAGTTTATCACTTTGCTGATGTGACAAGTGGCGGAGAAAAAATTAAAATTCATATCAATGATCATGGAATGAATTACCAAGTTGATTCATTTTCAACCAATTTGAAAAAAAAAAAAACAAAAAGAGCGTTTACTACAAGATTACATTAATGTAATTATTGGAATTACAAAGTCAGTATTTTATCATGTTGGGATACAATTTATAGCTTCTTTTAGCTATCTTTCCAGAAGGCCCTCGAGACTGAAGTTCACATGGGTATAGCTGGTATCCATAGAAAGACGGTTAGCTATAGAAGAATATTCATAAGATATGATTATAGGTTTGTCTTTGAAAAAGAGATTGGGGGAAGTATTTATCAATGGCAAAGTTAAACTACAGTATCAGTTATCACTTGAGCACTGAGACATCA
Organism: Moricandia moricandioides; assembly: GCA_905132885.1. Taxonomy (NCBI): domain Eukaryota; kingdom Viridiplantae; phylum Streptophyta; class Magnoliopsida; order Brassicales; family Brassicaceae; genus Moricandia; species Moricandia moricandioides. Next base: position 51,074 of record CAJHQQ010000811.1, on the reverse strand, counting down.
CCATTTAAGGCTATTTATAGTAGGTTATATCGCAGATGATTCATGTTGGACCAAAATTGGGAAGAACTGGAATATATGATCAGCAGTAGTTCGAGAGACAGTAAAAAAAATTAAAATACTCTAGAAGGAAGCTAATGGCAGAAAAAAAAATGTGCTCATATGCCGAAGAGACTTGGAATTCAAGGTGAGTGATTTAATATACCTGAAAATGGGAACATTTCAAAAGAGGATTCACAATATGAAAGTTAAAGAAGTTTATGTCGAGATACATGAGTCCATACAATCATTTTGAGAGGAATGGAGCAGTGGTTTATCATTTGAGTTCACCGTCCTTGTTGTCACACTTCCATGAAGTGTTTCACGTATCATCTTCAGGAAAGTCATCAGGAGCCAGTGCTACCTTTGCGCAGCCGCCAAGTGATGTTATTAAGAATTTTTTTTTTTGCGTCTAACCAATTCGTAGAAGTTTGGATCAACAACAAAAAAAATCATAATTATTGTAAAGATGGTAAAAATTTGTTTGAAGAAAGATAGACTCTGGTAGGACTTACAGAAGACTAAGTCTCATATGGAATGGATTATGTAACTTTTTGACGATAGAACTGAGAACACGGGTCTTAATTAAATTTGAGGGCGAATTCCACTTAAGTGGTGGATAATCGTAACGACCCTGGTTTTGTTGACTAAAGATTTGGTTAAATTTAATTATTCACTTAAACCAACATCAATCCAATCTTCTGTTTCGTGAACCAAACCGATTGCACATATAAATCGTTAGTATCTTCTTCTATCAAAAACCTAAAGCTCAGCCACCATAGTTGATCGAGTAGAGAGGAGTTGCCGATGAGTCTCACCACCTACGTCTCCTTCACCTTCGTTCCTCTCTTATTTTAGCTCGTCCCAAGCTCGGCTTGTACTTTTCTTAGTCAGGCCTGTGCCTCAGTTATAAAAAAAAAAGTAAACATTCGCTTAGGGCAGCAAACTTTTAAACAAAATTAAGAGATCATCATATGTAAAGATTAAGGACATAATATAATTATAAAATCATGATATTATACTATGAAAGCAAAGTGGTGGTTAGGATAAAGAAAAGCATGGGTTTGTGATGAAAACATAGACTTCATAAGTAATAAAAATGTAAATAATTTCACTAAAAAAATTGTTAATTCAAAATGAATAAGAGTAATTAGAGTAGCCAATGGTAATAGTTTTAGGTGTATATTCTAAAATAGTTTTTAAAACTAAATATGATTAAATTATACCTTTTTAAATATTAAGTGATTTAATTATTTTATCTAAAAATATATAACATTTAACAATAAAATCTTAACAATTCTGTGAAAATTATCGTGTCATAACTAACATTTTGTTTTTAGTTTAATTCTTATCTATTTTTATTCTATAGCAATTTGTATTATTATTATATTTTTTCTTATCATTATTTATAATTATTTTTACTGTATAAGCTTTTATTATTTGGTGTTATAAAAATATTTATTATTTAAAATTTTACTGCTTTGGGCAACCATGGACACTGGCACGGGCCGCACGGCTCTGGACCTCTGGTCTTAGTCTCTCGTTGAGATGTCTGGATCCGCCGCCGTCATCACAACCACCAACAAGAAGCATTCGTATACAGTGGAGAAGAAGCCTTGCTACAAGATATACCATTGTTGTTCTTGTTCTTGTGGTATTCAAAATCTGAAATGTGAAAAAGAAGAGTCAACGTGTCCATCACCGTCACACCTCTAGTATTCTCGACGTGAGCTAACTCAAGAGGAGTGGAAGCCATGACCCCACATGTCACCACCACCGATCATTGTCAACATGAGTTCCGGACCCTTAATGCTGATTCTTTTGTGGAATTATTCAACGTAAGTGACAAGTCAAGACATGGAGAAGATACAAGCTACACTGGATCCATGACGTCTGGTACCCCCACTGATGACCACCGAACTGCACCCCCATGAGCCGTTGGTAACTGGCGAATCTGCACAATGTCACCGGATATCTAGATACGTCGAGCCATAGCTATTCCGAGAAAGTTAAGTGTGTCATTAGTTGTTGCTTGTGTTGCAAGAAAATTATGAAGCATAAACCCTAATGTGTCATGCGCAGGAAGAAAACATGATATGATTTGTTTGGCAAGTTATTCATTCTAAATCCTACGCCGAATCTTGTTAGACGAATCTTCTCCGTTCATGAGCATTTCCCAATGCAGCCAAGGTGAGGGCTATTCTCAAACTTCTCGTACACGGATTAGGATTTTGAATAAATATAATTTAGTTTTAACATGTTCTGTTTTCGTGAAATCGAGTCTGTCAGATTCTGCTTATTTAGTCATTAGGTTCTCTGCTAAACAGAATATAGGGTGTTAGATGGTTCAACATTGTTTGTCCATTTATAATTGATATTATACATAAATATATTTTTATATATCGAGTATTGCAGTGATAAGGATATGGCCGAATACGGAAACGTAATCCTATAGGGCGGATGGTGACCAGTAGATTTGGTGTGGAGATGCTGCGGCACAGCTTAGTCGACCTATTGTGCAATGGCTTCAAGGTCAATAAATCGTCTACGGGCGTATGTTACCGAGCACTTGCCGGTGGTGCTTTTGGCTTGTTAGTGGGCAGTGGGTGTGCACCTCGCTAGGACCATTGTTTGTTCTTTGGGTACTTTAAGTACCGTGTTTGCAACGAGTTAGGATTAACTTATATTTATTCAGAATGTTATATTCGGGTCCATGGACTTCTGGTTTAGAATCCCATAACTCAGTGAGTGATTTCCATGTTACTCACCCCTCTTTCTCCCCCTTTTCAGGTGAGACAAACGAGTATATGATTTTTAGACTGATCGGTGATATTGAGCATTTTTCATAAGGATTTTTATATGGGTTATAGGTGAGTGGGGATGTAGGTATGTGATTATGTCGTGAGATGTTGTTGGTGGCACGCCGTTCTCGAGAGAGAAGGAGATGGGTGTTACAATGTGACAAGTTGTCCTGCAGACCCAGGTTCACAGTCCTGCAGGGTACCGACTCTAATCCCTTATCGTAGGAGGAAACACCTCTACATCCACCGGTAGTTTATTAGTGAAATTGGCGTTACTCGAACCCAAGACCTCACCCTTTAATAATCCTCCCACATGATAAGTTGTCACCAATTGACCTGCAGATGAATTGGTGATAGTTTGTCATGTGGGAGGGTTGTTAAAGGGTGAGTTCGAGTAATGCCAAGTGCACCAATAACCTACCGGTGAATGTGGAGGCGTTTCCTCCCACGGTGTGGGATTAGGGTCAGTGCTCTGCAAGGCTGTGGGCCTAGGTCTGCAGGAAAAGTTGTCACATAAAAGTCAATTAGTGACAGCTTGTCCTATGGGAGGGTTGTTAAAGGGTGAGGTCTTGGGTTCGAGTAACGCCAACTGCACCAATAACCTACCGATGGATGTGGAGGCGTATCCTTCCACGGTGAGGGGTTGGGTTCGATGCTTTGCAGGGCTGTGAGCATAGGTCCGCAGGACAGGTTATCACATAAAAAGTTGACTTTTATTATAACAACCTCCCGTGGGACCCAGCTGGCGCTGCAGCGCATCGACCCTAACCCCTCCCCTGTGATACAACCTGCCCTCTCGGGCCTCGGCTCACAAATAGGTTATTGGTACACTTGGTGTTATTCGAACCCAAGACCTCACACTTTAACAACACTCCCACAAAGAAGTTGTCACCAATTTATTTGATTGTATCACAGGGGAGGGATTATGGTCGATGTGCTGCAGCGCCAGCTTGGTCCCATAGGGAGGTTGTTATAAGACCATTCTCTCGATTGTACCTAGTAATTTAAGCTCAATAAAATTTATTCAGGTAATGATCCTACTCTCGCAGTGCCAATTATCCTAAGATCAAGGTTCTAGGTAGTTAATCAAGAACACAAGCAATAAGTACAATCCTGATGATAGATCTAATACTCACCCTAACAATTCTATTGTTTGGCCAATTCGTTAAAACCATTAATAAACCCTAAATCTAACAAGGTAGTTACTCATACATAGCTAAGCATAACATAATCATAAACATAAAATAATGCATAAGATAAATAATAGGGATAAAAAACTGGGGTTCCAATACAAAGTTAGAAGTCTTTATCTTCTCCCCAAATACCCTAAACTACTATTTTTGTTCTGAAATCTCTAAAAACTCATAAAACTCGAAAATCTCCTCTAATACTCTCCATTTTCATGAAACACTGGCAAATTAGGTAAAACTCGTCCAAGGACAATCTTGTAATTTCTGTAACTTGGGTCTCAAGTCGGGTACTTTGTAAATTGGGTTATTGCGTGTCGAACATCGATCGACGCTATGCTTTGTCTCGACTCTTACTTAGCTGAATTGAGAGATTGAGATGATTTCGTGAGTAGCAAAGGGGTAGGAAAAAAATTTCGTACCCCACTATTTTACTACAATGGAATGATTACACAAAGTTGGTAGCAAGGGTAAGGAAAATTTCATATGACCCCATTATTCGTCTGCACTCTGCAGAGCATAAAAAAGAAAGAAAACCAAGAGAAAATGATTCAAAGAAGTGACAAAAGAGAGAGGAAAGGACCCAGAGTAAGACTGATTGTGTGTTCAGAGACCTGAATGGGTAAGAGTCCGTGTGTCACTTGATCGATACTCCCAAGAAAAGCTGATATATGGTGTTTTTGACACATTGTACATATGTGTTCTAAGTGTTTTCAGGTCTTTATCGAGTTTATCTAGTCTATTTTGAGTTAATTCAGGTGTAGAGTAGGCATGGAGGCCCTTGGAGATATATTTGAGGAAAAGAGTTAAAATTGGTTTTTTCCAGCGCAAAAACCGAACGGACCTACCTGATGGGTGCTCCCGAGCTGGGCAGCCACATGACTGCTCCTGCTATTTAAGGAAACCAAGATACTATTTCGGGATTTGCCCATGTTTCCTTATCTTTTTATCCCAGCCGCATGTAGACTCCATATATATTTTTTCTCTTTCCCTTTATTTTCTACACTGACTTTCCACACAAGCAAGATTCTTGAGCTTTTGATTTGTTGCGATTTGCTACCTTGTAACGGGAGAAGACCATCTCTCTCGATTTAGAGAAGATTCCCCTAAACCCTACTTCTATTTATTTGCAATCCTATTCATGTTTTATTAACTCTTGATCTCTATGTTTTCTTGCTTCATGGCTGAGCAGTCAGCTTGTTAGGTTTAGGGTGTTAGGGATCATGGATCAATGAGTTAGACACAAATAGATTTGTTATTCTTTGATATCTATATTTATTATTAAACTAACTACTTGTGTTAAATGGGCCATTTAGCATCTGAATATAAATTTAATCTAATCATCAAAAGTGTTTTAGGTTGCTAAAAAAGCATAGATATGCGATATATCCTTAGCCAACAAAATCTGATATTAAGGCAAATCGTGAGACTATTGAATCTGAGCTTAACGCTTGTCAGGATTCTCTAATCCAAACGACAGTTTGGGCATTAGGATTGCTTGATAAATTGGTAGACACCACGACAATTGGTTTATCTAATCTTGTTATTCAAGTTCTAGACTGGCTCGTATTGTGTTCTGATAGGGCCTGATATTTACCACTATTGTGCCATGATATCAGCCATATCTAGAGTATATTATATGTGTTTGGAGTATGTTTTAGATTATTTTCAGGTTTAGGTACGTTCTGGAGAACTTTGGTGATTCTGGAGCTTTAGAGATGCAGAACTACTCAGATGCGTCAGATATTTAGCTATGGATGGAGACCTTCCCACGGTGCTTTAGTTAGCTTTCCAATGCCACCGGTTGAGTTCCATATGACGGTTAGATCTAAAGTTATGCTTAATTTACTGAAGCGTGGTTTGTCTGCCTCGCAAGAAGAAGCTGTCGAGAAGATGAATGAGTGTCGATCGACGGCACAGACTTGGTGTCGATCGACGGTGATCCCATAAGACAGGACCGGCTTGTTTTATGGCCGACTTAAGCCAAGAAGCCTTCACAAATTACCAAAATAACCATGGACGACCTAAAACCTATTTATATTCATTCTCAGCCATTGTTGACGGCTACGCTTGAAACGCTGAGAAAGCTTTCTTTTATTCATTTTTCTAGGGTTAGGAGAGAAGGAATGAACTCCTTCAGAGTCCTCCTGGAACTCCTTTTGGTTTTGTATTATATCTATTTTGTTCATTTATGATTTTTTGTGACAAAGATCATGTTTGAGTAGATTTCTTGTTAGGTTTGGGGTTTATTAATGGTATTGATGGATTAGCCAAACAATAGAATTGCTAGGGTGATTATTAGATCTATCAATAGAACCCTGATCATAGGATAGTTAGGTGAAAGCGACAGCATGGTCTAGTACCAGAATTAATCTTGTTGAGCTAGGCTGCTAGAAACAAACGAGGGTTAATTTAGTTAATTGAGTAAACTTATCGAATTAGGTCATTAGCTTGACTCAAGGGACCATCGATCGACGCAGGATCATTGCCATCGATCGATGGTCATTCGGTTTCAACAAGCGAGAGCTGAGACATCGGACTTAGTCAATAAATTTGACTCGCACCGAGAGTTGGTCATCTTTTACATTAGATATCAAGTTCTATGATTAGTACCCTTAGCTTTTATCCTCTATAATCCACTTGCCTAAAACCCTAGATCTAACTACTTATTATTATTATTGTGTACTTACCAATCAATCAATTATCTGCTATAGTTTATTTACTGCTTATTAATCTATTTGTCTAGCTTAATCGCGACTGTATTGAGTTTATTGTGTGCACATGCTCCATGTGGATTCGATCCATAAATACTACAATTTGACCTCTCTTGGCAAGAGTAGTTTGTAGGGTTAATTTGATAGAGTTTGCATTGAAATACATAAAAACCCTCCTGTCAAATTTGGCGTTGTTGTCGGGGAGCCTATTGAATCTGAGCTTAATGCTTGTCATGATTCTCTAATCCAAATGACTGTTTAGGCATTAGGATTGCTTGATAAATTGTAGACACCACGACAGTGGGTTTATCTAATCTTTTTGTTCAAGTTCTAGATTGGCTTGTATTGTCTTCCCTGAATAGTTGTGTGGCTCATGATCCTAAGTAGCCTAATGAATCACCCCGAACCTAGTTTTTTTATAATCTGAAGTCAAACCAACTTTGGTACTTGCTTTATTTTATTTACTTTATTTGCATTTAATCGATTTGTTTTAGCTTGATATTGATCTCATAGAAATAAAATGTAAGAACAGACCTCTAGAATTGAATCTAAAGTATTACAACAACCACTATTAACTTGGCAGTAACAAAGATCCAATTTTAGTGTATCATGTTTTGATGCCGTTGCGACGTGGACCAGCTTTTTACCTTTATCTTTCGGTTATATATTTAGTCTAAGACCTTCAACTTTCTCTATCCTTTTTTTTGCAGCTAATGTTCCAGGTGCATGACCAGTAGATATACTCGGAGAAACGCACAAGGAGAATTAGTTACACTTACCAACCATGAGCTAGCAAGGTTAGAAAGAACCAACCGACAACAACAAAGGCTAAACAACACCAACATGGGTGATCAAGGCCATCCAAATGATCTCGCTGCTACAATGCAACAACAGATGTAGCAGACCATTCAAGCCCATCAAGAAGCTGCTCTACTCGCTGCGCAACAACAACAACAACAACAAGAGCAACCAACACCAATTGGACAGAGAAACCTCCGGCGTAACTTCCCTACTACGCGCTCTTCTATTACTCCACCACCCTGCACACAGCAAGACTTTGAGATCAAGCCTGCGTTGATCGCTTTGGTGCAGAGAAAGGTGTTCGATGGTCTCCCAGCAGAGATCCCAGTGGGGCATATTGAATGCTTCAAAAAAGTCTGCAGCTTTACTCACGCGAATGGCGTACCACCAGACTACATTAAGTGCATGCTATTTCCTTTCTGTCTTGATGGAAAAGCTGCACGGTGATTGAATTCTCTCCCTACCTGGTCTTTCACTTCGTGGGAACAGGTCCGATTAGCCTTCCTAAGCCACTTCTACACAAAGACTGCTGCGTTGAGGAACAAGATCTCCTCTTTCAGACATCTCACTGATGAGCCTTTCTGCGACGCATGGGAGCATTTCAATGACTACCAAAGAGAATGGCATCACCATGGATTTGATGATGATTACCTCCTAGGAATTTTCTATGATGGAGTTGACTGGGAATTTTGAAGCGCTCTGAACTCCGTGAGCAAGGGAGACATCATGACTCAAACACTGAGGGAGCATTTGAACTTATAGAGAACATGGCAGTTGGCTCAGCCAATAAGAATCATGAGAGCGACCGTTCCAAGAAGGGGAACAGTGTCGACACCTAGTGGATAGATTACTTGATTGCCAAGGTTGATCAAAATTCTGAAAAACAACCAAGGGAAGATCTATGTTATGGAAGAAGCATAATCTACCTGAGAAAGTCATGAAATAAGCTCCAGCAGAGACGGAGAAGGGTGATGATCAAAAGGAGGTTAGCTATGTGAACAACCAAGGGTATAACCAGAACATGGGATACAATCAGAACCCCGCCGATCAGAATACCCAGTCACAAGCATCTAGATACTAAAAGAACTTTTCACAAGAATTCCAGGGTATAACCTTTGTTTTCAGTTAGACACAGAACCGGTTTGTGGGTCAAAATCAGAATCAGTACCAGCAGAAACCGCAGAGCAATCAGAAAGCTGCTCCATCTACCACGAGCGATCTGCAAGATGAGCTAATAAACCTCAGCATCATGATGAAGCAGATGCTCCAAAACCAGCAGGTTCAGATCAAGGCACTGAACAAGGTTACCACAGACAACATGTTCACCGAGTTGAATTCAAAATATGATACTGTGAGCAACCACATGCGTAGTATTGATGTTCAGCTTGCTCAAACATCTGAGAGTGTCAAGAGGCAGCAAGGGACGCTCCCTAGAAAAACTGATAAAAATCCTAGGACTGAGCATAGTAATGCAATAGAGTAGTTGTTTGTTGGGACTGCTTTAAGCGCAGAAAAAAGAACCGAGTAGCTTGCTAGCTCTGAAGCGACTGCTTATAGAAAACCTGCTAAGACTCCACCAGCTCGAGTATATGTTCCTAAGGTTCACTATCATGTTCCACCTAGACATCTGATGGATCCCATTAGTGCTGAGCAGCTGGATGGATTTAGGAAGATGGTGAGAAGACTTCCTAAAACTATCTCATTTGAACATGCTTGGGAGATTCAGCCATTACATATGTTCTTCAAAAATTTTAGAGAGGCTCAAGAGGAAATTAAGGCACTCTTTACTGAAGCATTGACACCATCACTGAAGGTATTGCATAAGGTTGACGACCCTGGAAAGTTTGCTTTTTCATGTTCCATCGCTGGAGTGGAATTGAAATAAGCTCTTTGTGAATTTGGGTCTAGTGTGAATCTTGTCTCGAAGGCGATTGTAGAAGAGCAGTGAATTTTGGATGTTGAGCCTTATCAGGTGACTCTGGCTTTTGCAAAATCTTCCACAGCAGTCCCTTATGGCACCATTCGCAACCTTCCTATCAATGTTGGGGATTGTATTCTGCATACTGAATTTCAGGCTTTTGAGATGAGAAATGATTATGAGATGCCTTTCATCCTTGGAAGATCATTTATGGCTACAGTTGGAGCAATCATCGATATGCTTTATAAGAAAGTCTCCTTCTCCAACACTAACAAGAAGGTTTTCTATAAAGATATCCCCACAAGATTTTCCACACTACACGCCTCCTGCATCTCAATGATTTGTGGAGAAAAGCTGAAGGTTTTTCCTAAGAAGGATCTTGGCTAAAAGAGTGAGCTCAAAGACGTCCTAGATGGAGATCCTCACACTGATACCAAGAAACATAAAGGGTACGCAAAGGTGAAAGAAAAGGTCCAGAAGAAAAGGGTCAGGGTGATCCTACAATGGCTTTGATACCTCACATGTGTGATGAGAACTCCATTGAGTATGATGTAAAATACAAAGGTACCTCTAAACAATTCTCTAAAGTTAGAGCTATTCTCACACATGAGCTGAAAGAGAAAGGGAAGCTGTTGTAAAAGAGTTGTTGAGTAGAGTATTGAAGCTGGACATGTCTGATTGTTGGCTTCTTTTGTAACATGCACTAATTCTCAACCCAAATGAGCCCTATCACAAAGTAAAGCTAGTGACTAAAACCAAGCGCTTGGTGGGAGGTAACCCACTAGTAAGTGTAATATCATTTTGATTTGCTTTTCTCTTATTTTTGGTTTTAGTTTGTTGAGTCTCAGATCAAAAATAAGAAAAACCCGAGATACTTCAAAAACATTATGGGTTTCAGAAAGGGAGCAACCATCCTCCGGAAGGAGTGGCTGCTCCAGGTGGAGATCTAATGATGGAGAACCCAAAATTTTCTGGAGCACCTGCTCCACGCACGTAAGTATCTCGACCAAATTTTTTTTTATGTTCTTGTTTGCACCATCTCTCTGGTTTATTTTTACACTGATACGTTGTGAAGTAAGTCTGGGAGAGAGTTTTCATCATTTATTAACTCGTTTATTTCTTTTGGTTTTTATGTTTGTGTCAGTCTTGAGTCATTTTGATGTTTTTATCGAATCAACTTTTCGTATCGAGTCAGTCAAAATTTGTGGGAATTAGGACCTTATTTTGTAATGATCATTAACCACCTCGTGTTTTATTTATATTATTCAGTGACCTTAGCAGTGAAAAATGACACACATGTGGACTTGGAACACCCCTCACATTTATCTCATTTTCTCGAGAAGATTTCTGCTTGTCGAGGTTACTCTGTAAATACTTAACTCCATTTAACTTGAACCTAATCTTGACTGAAATTCTTATTTTCATGGGCGTTAGATCAGGAAAACGATATTACACTCCTTATTCTTTTTATCCATCTTGTTGATCCTTAGTGGCTAAATCAGTTTTATCTAGTACCCATCTTGAACCCCTCAGCCTTTATTCTGCCTTCATGCATTTTGTTATTCAGTATCTTATGTGCATATATATGCAAAAGGGTCAGAGAGGAAAGATCAACGCAGTCTCTTACTCATTATGGCTGCTGCAGGACAGAGCATTCAAAATGGAGCATGCAATACAAACAGAACAGCTGCTCTGAGTACAAACAATAAATAGGAAGGACCAGAAATGTGAGATCGGAGATAGGGGAACGTGAGACGTAAGTGTTACCAGATTTTCCATCACTACTACATCCCATCTTTTATATACCATATTCACTAAAAAAAGTAAATAAAGTGGTGGAGACGGGGAAGAAAGATCAAGGAAACGTTTCTCTGGTGTGCTTAATGAAGAGTGAGTACCGAGTTAAAAGAACGTGGAGTCCAGAGAAAGAAAAAATGAGTAGATGCTGTGGACATCAATGGACTAACCTCTCTTGCAATTTTCTGTGATATCATGCATCCTCTACAAAGAAATGGTAACCCCTAAACACTCATATCTCCACCATAAAATGGCATGTTCTACACCTAGAACCATTTACCCTGAATAATTTCTGTGATGAGAAGTTCACACCACTCTTAATTGAATGTAAGGAGTTTTTTCTAGAAGATGTGACTTTTGGAGGTTTGAGATATAGAGTATGGAGCTGATTTAAACAACAGTCAATGGGGTTTCAGTAAGGGTGCGTTTAGTTTTATTGCTTGCATGGTTCAGAGATTTGTGGTTAAAGTATGGTTGATTAGAATACGTGAGTTCCCACACTTTCAAATCTTTCTACTTGGTCTTGATACTTAACATTGTTTGAGGACAAATGAGGATTTAAGTCTGGGGGAATTAATATATGGTGTTTTGACACATTTTACATATGTTTTCTAAAGTGTTTTCAGGTTTTTATCGAGTTTTTTTAGTCCATTTGAGTTAATTCAGGTCTGAAGTAGGCATAGAGGCCCTTGGAGAGATATATGAGGAAAAAAAATCAAAATTGGTGTTTCCCAAGCAAATAAACGAATGGAGCATCCTGATGGGTGCTCCCGTGCAGAGCAGCCGCTTGAATACTCCCGAAACTTAAGGAAACCACGATATCAGAAGCAGCCGCTTGACTGCTCCCGATATTTTAGGAACCAAGATACTATTTCGGAATTTGCCCTAGTTTTCCTATCTTTTTATCCTAGCTGTCTATGGCCTCCATATATATATTCTTTTTCTTTTTCCCTTTATTTTCTACGCTGATTTTTCATACAAAAACAAGAATCTATAGCTCTGGATTTGTTGCAGTTTGCTTCCTTGTAAAGGGAGAAGGCCATCTCTCTCGATTTAGAGAAGAACTCGTGAACTCTATTTTTATTTATTTGCAATCGTATTCTATGTTTTATTCAATCTTGGTCTCTGTGTTTTTTTGCTTCATGGCTGAGTAGTCGGCTTGTTAATTTTAGGATGTCATGGATCATGGATTAGTGAGCTAGACACAAATATGATTGTTATTCTTTCATATCTTTATCTATTGCTAAACTTACTGCTTGTGTTAAACTGGCCATTTAGCATTTGAATATATGTTTAACCTAATCATCAAAAGTGTATTAGGTTGCTAGAAAAACATAGATAGGAAATTTTTCCTTAGCCAACGAAAGCTGATGTTAAGGAAAATCGTGAACCAATTGAATCCGAGCTTAATGCTTGTCATCATTCTATAATTGAAACGCTAGTTTAGGCATTAGGATTGCTTGATATATTGGTAGAAACCACGACAGTGGGTTTATCTAATCTTTTTTTTTCAAGTTCTATATTGGTTCGTATTGCCTTCCCTGAATAGTTGTGTGGCTCATGATCCTAAGTATCCCGATGAATCACCCTAAACCTAGCTAGTTTATAACCTGAAACCAAACCAACTATGTTACTTGCTTTATTTTATTTTCTGTTAATCGATTTGTTTTACCTTGATATTGATCCCATAGAAATCAAGTGTAAGCACGGTCCTCTAGAATTGAATCTAAAGTATTACAACAACCATTGTTAGCTTGGCAATAGAAAAGATCCAATTTAGTGTATCAGGAGCCTGCACATTAATCTCTTAAATGATGTCAGTACATGAGTATGTCAGATGGTATATGGTGAGTTGTGGGATGGATGGTCAGGTTGCTAAGCAGAGGTCAAGTACATAGAAATAACTTCTAAGGTTGGTAATATTTGATGTGGCTTGCAACATTGTTGATGTGATGGTGGTGATCAAAAGAAAGGTGAGTCCATGCGTTTTCAAACCTCTTCCACATTTTCATTCTATGTTTGCTTGAGGGAAAGCAAATGTAAGTCGGGGGAAGTTGATATACCTTGTTTTTAGGGATTTTAGCCATGGTATGAGTCCAATTTTAGAGTCTATTATATGTGTTTCAGGTTTTTTTAGGGTCTTTACAGGTTTAGGTATATTTTGGAGAATTTCGAAGATTTTGGAGCCATTTAGAGCTTTTGAAGAACAAAAGCCAAAAAAAAATTAAGTCAAAGTCGTGACTAGGAGCCAGTGTCGATCGACACTCACATTGGTGTTGGTTGATACCCATGTTTTTCGAGCAAAGACGACACAAATTTTAAGAATTGCACTTTAGCCCTGAAGTTTCATGTATTTGCAAAGAAGCCACAAACATGTTTTGACCTATATTTAGTATTTTAAGCCACTTTTTCGGCGATCATCTATTATTCTACGATTTTGTAGAGAAGGTTCATACTCTTTTATAGATTGAAATGGAACTCCATATTTCTATCTTTATATCTATTCAGCTTATTCATTCTATGATTTCTATTTTTTAATCATGTCTTAGTAAACTACTGATAGAGCCTGATATTTACCACCTTTAGCCCATGATATCAGCCCTATTTAGAGTCTATTATATATGTTTGGAGTATTTTTTAGAGTATTTTCAGGTTCAGGTACGTTCTAGAGATGTAGAACTGCGCATATGTGTCAGAAGTTTATCTATGGATTGAGATCTTCCCACGGTGCGACTGAGCTGAGATTTTGAAAAAAAAAATAAAGATTTGAGTTCGCTTTCCAACGACACCGGTATTAGGTCCATCTGACGGTTAGATCTAATGTTATGAATGATTTACCAGAGAGTGGTCTGTCTACCTTGCGAGAGGAAGATGTCGAGAAGGTGAATGAAAGTCGATCGACGGCAGAGCCCTAGTGTCGATATGACGGCGATCCCAGAATACATGCCCGACTTGTTTCAAGACCGACTTAAGGCATTGTTGACGACTAAACTTTATTCTATCTATTGTTCTAGCTTTAGGAGAGAAGGGAGGAACTCCTTCAGAGTCCTCCTGGAAATTCTTTTGTTCTATAATTAATTTATATTTTATATATATATTTCATCTATGATTTATGTGACAAAGATCATGTCTGAGTAGATCCATTTACTAGGTTTAGGTTTTCTAGGGTTTTGATGGATTCGCCAAACAATAGAATTGCTAGGGTGATTATTATATCTATCATCAGAATTGTTCTTATTGCTTGCTTCTAGAGTACTTAACTAGAAACCTGATCATAGGATAATTAGGCGCACGCGCAAGAATAGTATATTACTTGATATAATTCTATTGATATAGGTTGTTAGAAACAAACGAGAGTTGATCGAAGGAACCTAGTGAACATATCGATTAGGTCTTAATTCTTAACTCAAGAGACCATCGATCGACGCAAGATCATTGCCATCAATTGATGGTCATTCGGTGTCAACAAGCGAAAGCTGAGAGATAGGACTTAGTCAATATATTAGACTCGCATTGAGATCTGGTCATCTTTTACATTAGATATCAAGTTCTAGTATTGATATCCTTAGCTTTTATCATCTATAATCCACTTACCTTAAACCCTAAGTCTAGCTATTTTGCATTATTATTTACAACAACCAATCAATCAACTTGCTACTTTATTCACTGCCTAATAAACTATTTGCCTAGCTTAACTGAAAATTCTATAGTCTATTGTGTTCATGCTCCATGTGGATTCGATCCCTAAGTACTACAACTGAACCTCTTATTTGAGAGAGTAATGGTTACTCCTTAAGGTAATTTGAGTGATATCAAATTTGGCGCCGTTGCCGGGGAGCGAGGATTCACCATTAGACTTGATAATATGTTTAGTCTAGGTTTTTATTATTGTTTGTAGTTACTGATAAAAAAATTCTGCTGTGTTTCAGGTACATAGATTTGAGAACCATAAGCAACAAGGGGATATGACTCTTACTAGTAGAGCCACTGGATTTAGAATGCGTGATCCATAAGTCTCGAGGGCAGTTGACACCCTCCAAGCAGCGATCCATAGCATAGAAGTCCAAGTATCAAACGACACTACTCATCAAGTATCGATCGACATTACCCAAGCAGCAGCGATCGACACCAACAACTCTCCATCGATCAACACAATCACCTCGCTTTCGATCGACACCAAACAATCTTCGTCAATCGACACTACTTGTGAGAAGATAGAGAAGGTCGAAGTACTCATACTGAGTGTTGACAAGAATGGCATCTTACGGGATGAAAGAGGTCGTGCGCGCAATATTGCAGGGAAATTGATTCATGCACATGGGACTGCAATCCCTGATGCTACTGCTGTTACTGTGAATTTTGGGATTGAACGACAAAAGAAATTTAGATACTACAATAGGCCTGAGGATTTCTACGCCAAAAGGTCTGCGATGCGTCGTTCTGCACCACAGAGGAATGTCTTTGAGCTGAATCCTACATATATCTCTCTTGTGGGTCAGCATCCTTTTCATGGTCTTCCTCATGAATGTCCTAGTAACCACCTTGAATCATTCGATGATTTAGCGTCGACCATTAAGTGCAATGGAGTCTCTGAAGATTACTACTTCTGCAAACTATTCCCATACTCTGTTGATAAAGAAGCAGCATGTTGGTTCAAGAGGTTGCCACCAGGATCTCTCACTATTTGGAAATCACGAACACCTTCCTCACCAACTTTCTCTATGATACTGAAGCAAATATGGAGATCGAGATGGAATCTATGCTGAGATATATGGTAGAGGAAGAAGAAGAAGATGGATATGGAGAGCTGAACAGAGTAGAAGAAGCCGATATTAGTGATCCGACTTCAGCATCGATCGACACTAAGACTTTAATGTCGACCGACCTTAAGACCTCAACATCGATCGACACTAACCCCTGTTGTCGATCGACACCATTCTTAGAGCTCAAGGAATTCGTGAAGCAAATGATTGAAGCACAACTTGAAGATTTGGGTCAGGACTCAGAGCAGAAGCTTAATAACGATCACCACACTTCAAAAAGAAATCTGGAAACTTCACCAAAAGCAGGCATCGATCGACAGCCAACCAACTTCATCGATCAACACCCATTTTATGATATCGATCGACACCCATTGCTGGACGAACCATATTACGTCATTGAACCAGAGCCAGTTGGAAAGAGTATGCGCGAGTCTGAGACCTCACACCTTGCTGTCCCAGAACATCTACAACCACCTATCTGCACAGAAGAAGCTGCTAGTTTTTGCAAAAAGTGAAGAGGGTACATGACCCTGTTGTGGTTCCCTGCGCTGTTTTAGAGGCCGAATTTCCTATTCCACCAGATAAAGTGGGCATTCGGGTTCCTACAGTGTGGTATTTGATGATCAAATGTATGCGGTAGCTTCTTAAAGAGGGTTGAGATATAGAAAGTGTCTTCAACAAAGGCCTAGCAGAAGAATTATCAATCGACACTAGAACTGCAATATCGAACGATACCACCATTGGAGCATCGATCAAACACAACACCAGAGCGTGGATCGACACTCATCACGGATCAGAGCATAAAAACTTTGAAGTGTGTCGAAACCTTTTTGATGGAGGCACCACGAGATCAGACAAGTCTGGGGTAAAGAAGAAGAGGAGTTGGAAGAAAGGAAAAGGACCAATGACGTTCCTCAGTTATCATTGATTCCCCTATTCTCAGATGGTGTCAGGAAGTACAGAGTGCGCAGAAGATGCTTCTCGCAGCCATTTCCAAAGCTTCGAGCACTCCTTATTGCTGAGATGATAGACAAATGAGAAGATTCTATGGACGCTTTCACAAAAAGGGTGGTGAAGCTGAAGACATTGGACACTGGGAATTTTTTTGGAGCAAGTCTCCAATCTCATCAAAACAGAATCAGAACTCCAAAACGTCAAGCTAAAGACTATAAACAAACGCTGAGTGGGAGGCAACCCACTCTTTAATAAGTTTCCAATTATTTTTTAATTATATTAGTCTAATTTTATATTTTATTTTATTATTACAGGTTTTCAAAAAAAAAAAGATCTGAGGAAGATAGTCTGCACAGAGCATCGACCGACACTTGATCACTGTCGACCGACGGAGAAACCCGAGTATCGATCCATCGCCACTTAACTGTGTCGAACGACAGTCACATCCAACGAGCAAGTATACAATTTTTCCTTGTTAAAATTTTTCCTTATGATTTATTTTCCCGCCAATTTCAGACTGTATAACACTGGGGACAATGTTGTTTAAGTCTGGGGGATGTTTACTGATATTGTGTTTTATTTTGAGTTTTATGTTCTATGTTTATTTAAGTTTTTATAGAGTCAAGAAATGGAATATGATCAGATTTATATCATTACTTGTTCACTAACCACTCTATAGCACCATTCTTAGACTTGTTGATTGAAGAGAGTACTAGAGATACCAAAGTTGATCATCCTACCATTTATATCACACTTGCTTAGAAAGTTTGAAGGAACTAAAGCTGACCTCCAACCTAATATTGACTAATATTCTTGCTTTGGGCTTTGGCATACACTGGACCGGATTCCTCCTTCATGTCTGAAAGGTAAAATTCTGTATATTTTTGGATACCAAAGTGGATCATCTTACAACTTATATCACACTTTCTTAGAAAGTTTGAAGGAACCGAAGCTGACCTCCATCCTAATATTGACTAATCTGCTTGCTTTGGGGTTTGGCATACACTGGATCGGATTCCTCCTTCAGGTCTGAAAGGTAAAACTCTGTATGTTTTTGGTTTCCTTCTCTCCTCTCTTCGGCATCCAGAAAGAAAGAAAAATAAAAGATTAAGATGATTCCCAGCGATGCAGAGGGGTAGGTACATTACCGATGACCCAACTATTCTAATTCAAAGGGATGATCACACATTGTTGGAAGCGAGGGGTAGGTACATTACCGATGACCCCATTATTCGCCTTCACTTTGCCAAAAAAAATATATATCAAAAAAGAAAATGGCTATATGGTGGCCTGAATCAGCATTATTGGTCACTGGATTTGAGATAATAAAAGGATTAAGAGAAGGGAAATATAGGGAGAAAAGAAACTAGAATAAGACTACATATTTACTCAGATACCTGAAGGGGTAAGAGTCGATGTGTTATTTGATCGTTACTCCCAAGGTAAATCTATACTTTTATTTTATGCAAAGAAATGAGGTTAGTAGAGGGGTGAGTGAGACTAGTATTCGCTAAGTTGTTGGTAGAATGGATTTGACTGCGATACTAGGATAATGTATCTAAAGTTTCTCTAAAATCGACATGTATTTGATGTAGTTGCAATGCATAACAGGTGAGATGAATATGTTAGAGATATTGTGAGTCCATGTGTTTTCAAACCTTTTTCAGAATGTGATATTTTTTGCTTGAGTACAAGCAAAAGGATAAGTCCGGGAGAGTTGATAGGGCCTGATATTTGACACCTTTATCTCATGATATGAGCCTTATTTAGAGTCTATTATATGTGTTTGGAGTATATTTTAGAGTATTTTCAGGTTTAGCTACGTTTTGGAGAATTTTGGTGATTTTTGAGCTTTTTGAGATGCAAAACTGCGCAGATGCATGCAAAGTTTATCTAGGGATTGAGATCTTCCTATAGTGCGATTGAACTGAGATTTTGACACAAGATAGATATTTGAGTTATATTTCCAATTCCACCGGTTTGAGGTCCATATCACGGTTAGATCTAAAGTTATGATCGATTTACTAGAGAGTGGTTTGTCTGTCTTGCGAGATGAAGATGTCAAGAAGGTGAATGAACGTCGATCGACAGCGCATCATATTTTCGATCGACGGTGATCCCAGAAGTCATGCCCAACTTGTTTCAAGACCGACTTAAGCCCAAAATCCACAACAGATTACCAGAATACCCCTGGACGAGTTTAGACCTAATTTATATTGCTTTCTAAGCCATTGTTGACGGCTAAGCTTTATTCTATCTAATGTTCTAGGGTTAGGAGAGAAGGGAGGAACTCCTTCAGAGTCCTCCTGGAACTCCTTTGGTTCTTTATTTGATTTTTATTCTATATCTATTTCATCTATGATTTATGTGACAAAGATCATGTCTGAGTAGATCCATCTACTAGGTTTAGGTTTTCTAGGGTTTTGATGGATTAGCCAAACAATAGAATATCTAGGGTGATTATTATATATATCATTAGAATTGTTCTTATTGCTTGCTTCTAGATTAATTAGCTAGAAACCTAATCATATGATAATTAGGCGCATGCGAGAGCATAATCTATTACCTAATTTAATTCTATTGAGCTAGGTTGTTAGAAACAAACGAGAGTTGATCAAAGGAACCTAGTGAATATATTGATTAGGTCTTAATGCTTGACTCGAGAGACCATCTATCAACACAAGATCATTGCCATCAATTGACGGTAATTCTGTGTCAACAATCGAGAGCTTAGACATCAGACTTAGTCAATAGAGTAGACTCGCAGCGAGAGCTGGTCATCTTTTACATTAGATATTGAGTTCTAGGATTGATACCATTAGCATCTATCATCTATAATTCACTTGCCTAAAACCCTAAGTCTAGCTATTTTGCATTATTGTTTACAATAACCGATTAATCAACTTGCTACTTTATTCACTGCCTAATAAACTTTTTGCCTAGCTTAATTGAAAAGTCTATAGTCTATTGTGTATCTACGGTCCATGTGGATTTGTTTCCTAAGTACTACAACTGAATCTTTTATTTGAGAGAGAAAAAGTCACCCCTTAGGGTAATTTGAGTGATATCAACTACTTGTTAGATTTTTTGGTTTTCTAGATCTTAATGTCAAATAGTTGATCAATAGATTGCTAGGGTTATTCATAAAATTCTACACCAGGATTGTTTATCCTACTAACTTATATAGTAATTAACTAAAACATAGAATTTTAGAATTGTTATGAGACACGAGAGTATACTCAATTACCTTAACTTAATTCTGTTGAACTAGATTAGTTGAAGAAATAGAATATATTATAATACTTCTTTGATTAATTGAATTCGCAACAAGAGTTAGGTTTTAAGGGGATCTAGGTACCTAATAGTTTTCTGCAACGAGAACTGGATAACTTACATTGAATTCGAGTTCTAGAATCGAACATAACAAACTCTTGGAATCTATTGACTGCAGTTCTGAATCACAAGTATGATTTCCTTAGATCTAGCGCTTTATCATTTGTTAAACAAATTATTTATGTATTGCTTTGTTTTTATTACTTTCTACTTTCTGGTTTCTCTTAGGTTAAAACCATAAGTTTATTTTGTTATCTTTAGTCCTTATGGATTCAATTCTTAAGTACTAAAGTGAACCTCTTATTTGAGAGAGTAGCTTAAAGGTTAGTTTTAACATAACATTAATTCAGGATATTGGGTTGCTCGAAACATCCTATAACAAGAAACATATGTTATCTATTCGGAACCCAGCATCCTAAGCTTCAAATATTTGCATGAAAAATCAATGCACCTAATAAAATATGCCATC
Source organism: Moricandia moricandioides (assembly GCA_905132885.1). NCBI lineage: Eukaryota > Viridiplantae > Streptophyta > Magnoliopsida > Brassicales > Brassicaceae > Moricandia > Moricandia moricandioides. The sequence goes on along the minus strand of CAJHQQ010000811.1, from coordinate 30,301 downwards.
TTATATGGCGGTTAGTAGGGGTGGGCATTCGGATACCCGTTCAGGTTCGGATCGGGTATTTCGGATTTTCAGGTATTTCGGTATAGAGTTATAGAATCCGTTCGGGTATTTTTGTACTTCGGGTCGGGTTCGGATATTTTTAGTTTGGGTTTAGTTATTTCGGGTCGGGTTTTTGAATATTTACATTTTGAAAGACAAAAAATTAAAATTTTCATATCTCAAGTTTCTTGTATATAAAATTATAAATTTCACTTAACTGATTTTTTTTTAATTTTTAATAGATTGAATGATTAATAGATTTGGAGAAAACATTTCAAAAATAAAAAGACACTAATTTGGTTATTATTTTTAAATTTTAGATATAGTTTGGCATACATTTGAAGTGAGTATGAAATCATTTTATTTGTAATTATATGTATATTATATGATTTTAATGTATGTATAAAATCAATATATAGATATTTTAAATAAATTTATGAGATGTAAACTAGAAAAATAAGGTAAGTATACATATGTTCCGTTATCTTCGGATATCCATTCGGATTCGAATATTATCTGTTAGTGTTCGGATATCCAATCTCTCCTAATTCAATAATCATTCGGGTATTTTGCTACTTTGGTTCGGGTTTTTTGATCGGGTTCGGGTGCGGCTTCGGGTATCGGGTAAAGTGCCTAGCCTTAGCGGTTAGTAACATGACATTGTTTTAATAAGAAATTTGACACATCGTCATATGTGATGCCATAATATTTTTCTTAAGTCTAGGGAACCTGACAATTCTGTCACTCATGCTATTTTTAAATGTCCTCCACCGTTGCGAGCATGAGCCTTAACAACCACCCCTTCCAATCTGAATATTTTCCCAGTCTCAAGCATTTACACTAATATGGATTACCTTTCTTGAGAAAAGGCAATATTGAAGATCCAGCTCTCCGATAGAGATCCTTATCCGTAGATAATATGGTATCTATGGAAAAAAATGAAACTATTAATTATTCAGAGATATTGATAGGAACCATTTGGAAATGACCAGACACGCAGAAGGGGAATGTCATGCTTGGTACTTAGCAAACACAATTGCATCTACAGTGACATAACCTCTAGGTAATATTGATTCATAAACCATATGCTTACATAATATATGTCTGGTGGATGGTTCTTTGACATTAGCAGCATAATTTAGTGGATGTGGATAGGTTTGGAGAGACATGTCGGGCTAAATCCAACTAATGTATATAAGAAATCAAAGAAGAAAGAAGTCATCTTTGCACTCAAAGCTTAAAGCACTTGCTTGTCTAATATTACTTTACCTGGCAGAACTTTTGTATGGACTGTAAGAACTTGATTGCCATGATTAAGAAGCCTAAAATATAGACATACTTTTTAGTAGAGCTGAAGTAGATATATGCCATACAACGAAGATTCCACAACTTCAAACTTTCATGTATCTCTCCAGGAAAAAAATGATATTGCTGATCTTTGGTTCTACACCCATTATGGTTTCTAAACCATCTCATGCTTTGTTTGAGCAGTAACATGATCTTTTTATGCCCAAAAATAATTAGAGTCTTTTACATCAAGGTCACTTTTTAAGTTTTTATTACAGTATAAGACAGTTGTTGCTACTGAGGTAGTTTTTTTAACCAAGAAAAAACTTGAAACTATTTAGTTTCAGTATTTATCGTTAGTAAATTTTTCATTTACAAAAATTTAAAGAAAAATTAATTCTCAAAACTTCAATTTTTAGGAATCAAGTGAGAAAATGGTGGCTTCCTCAGCCATGGCAGCTCGTGTTCACCATTCCAAGCCACTGTACCTCTGTCATAGTGTCTCTTGAACTGTGCAGTCACCACACAACTATTTTTGCCACGTCTCCTTTCTTTCGATTCACAACCAAAACAAAACTAAATTTGAGACTGCTTGTTCTATGTCGTTAAGCTTCTTCCAAGCCCTGGTGGTCGTTGGAGTGGTCGTCGCTATAGTCTTGACGGCACAAGATGAGCTCTACTGTAATCCGCCTCAAGGCCAAGTCATCTCTTCCTTGTCGTGGTCGTATTGCTCTTCACCGGAATTGTGGCCTCCGAAATTGTCATCGATTCATTCACAGATCAAAAATAAAGCTTGAGGGGAGCAACAATAGTGAATTTTAGATTATTTACACATATGGTCCTTCAACTCTTTCTTATTCTCCATTTTGCCTCGAAATTCTAATTTGTTTAAGTTTTTTCATGAATTTTCCCTGAGATTTTTAAAATGTGCAATCTAGACCTAATGAAATTTTTAATTTTGCAACATTAATCCCTGATATTTGTTTTATTTCGTTTTTGCACCAAATGTTATTGTGGTCAAAACTAAAATTTATAATTTTAATTTTAATAAATATAATAGCAAATAAAATCTTTTAAAAATACTTCAATGGGTTGCAATGGGTGTCATATACGATTATATATTATTAGTATGAATGCTAAAAACCAAGTATATATGTGAAATGAAAAAGATAACACATTATTTTTGTGTGGGTTGCAATGGTGTCGCAGAATATGTGAAATGAAAAACTATTGTGTGTGTACATTATAGTATGTACATTTACTTATAAAAAACAGCTATAGTATGTACACTATAATATGCACATTTACTTATAAAAAAATATAGTATGTGTACATAAATTGCATTGTCCACATGTAAATGATTTGCGTGTACACTAATTCACTTATACACCAATTTGTATATACTCGATAAGTTTTTTACATTCATTTGTAAGTTTCAAGTATTTGTGCGGCCAAATCATCAACGTGTATACAAGATTTCATTATCCATGTACAATAATTTACAAAACTAACATGTACACAAGTTCACTTATATAATAGATAAGCTTTTAACTTGCACTTGCAAATTTAAGTGTGCATTTGTCTATGCAAATTAACACAAAATTTTCTTGATTGTTCATTCCAGTACATTCTCATAATTGCATGAATGGTCTCTAGTCTTTTGATTGCTTTCATTTTTACCTTCAGACTTTTAAAAATAAACAACTTTCTCTTTGATTTATCCTAAAATTAACCAATTATTTATTACAACTCCTTGTTAATGCAGTTTAGCACATATATGCACATAATTAAATGCATTGGAAAATGAATTAAATGAAGTAAAATAAAAATCTAAAAATCATTAGATATGAATAGCACACAAAATCATGTGTACACATATTGTCATGTATACCATCTTTAGTTCGACTTGATCTATTTTGTTATGTATTTTATCTTTTTATTAAGCAACCACCAATTCACCTATATGTGTACAACTTCTTCATTTTTGATGTACATGTGTACACGTCACAAAGTGTACACAAAATAGCCCACAAACTTCTTAATTGTTCATTTCAATACATCTTCATAATTGCACGAATGGTCTTTGTTTTTTTGCTTATTTCTTTATTTTTTGCCTCCAAACTTTCAAAATAAAAAAATTGTCTCTTTAATTTAGCCCAAAATTAACCAGTTATGTGCAACCCCTATTAATACAATTGAATACACATATGCACATAATTAAATGCATTATAAATTGAATTACATGAACCAAAGTCAAAAGCCAAAAATCATTATATACATTTATAAAATAACACAAAATTTGATATATATATATATATATATATATATATATATATATATATAATTTTAATAGACATTAATATTAAGAAAAAATTGGAAAATAAAGACACTTTCTTCTTAGATTTGTCACAATAGGATTTGTAAAAGATTTTTTAGGTAAGTAGGATTTAGTTTCCATTTAATACAATTATGCCCTTATATTTACCTAAATATAAATAATATTTTGTTATTTATTTTAGTTTTTTTAAAATTAATAAAGTAAAAAATATATTAACAAAAAGAAAAGAAGTAAATAAAGGAAAAAAACGGTGAAAACAAAACAGTTGTAAAAAAAAATTATTTTACCCTAACCACTTCCATCGGTCTCCTCCTCTTCTCCGCCGACCATTCAAGCGATTTCAATGGTGATTTACGGTGAGATAAAAGCATCATGGTTTTTTCCACCCGAGAGCTTCGTTTTTCGTTGTTAATCTCATTATTGTCTTCTTTTTCTTTGTTATCAGCCATAGATTGAAGAATTGGGGGTTTGTTCTTACTCTACGGTTTCGTCGGACAAATCTAAGAAGAAAGTGTCGATGAAGAAGAGAGAGAGATACAAGGAACGATAGAGATAGAGATCGTGTGAAGAGAAAATCGTGGGAAGAATATACTTAGAGATATTTAGAATAGATTTAGGAAATATATTTAACAAAATTGGAAGTTTCCATTTTTACTTTATTTGGCTAGAATATACATCATACATAAGTCAGAAAGCTGTAGAGAGAGTGGAAACTACATTCTGCCACATGTTAGTATAAGGTAAAAGGCAGAACAAGGTATGACGTGTACAAAAGAAAAGGTATTTCACTGACTCTTGGATAAAACTTGTAAAAAACTCGCAGGTAAACTAAAGACATCTAGCTAGAATAATACGAGACAAAATCTAGCTAGGGTAAATTATAGAAGAAAGTGTAGTTTATATTTTCTATCCATGGTACACCTATGTATTATACTTTGTATTCGATTAATACACTACGTTGATGGCTAGAATAAGTATTATACCCTAGCTATGACATTAAATAAACATAGTTCCAGAATTTTTAAAAAATAAATTTAAACATAAAAGTAGATATACTTTGGTTTCTAATGATTTATATATATTTAAATAATTTTTAACCTTATTTTACTATATTTTCCACAACACAAGGGCAAAACATGTCCAAAATGACTAAAAGTATCAGAAGTCTTATTTGGACAAATAAACATCGAAAGTGTCTTGTTTTTCCAATTCTCCCTTATATTAATTTAGTTCAGGGAATGATACTTGTAATGTACTCAGTGTATCAAATAGCGTCAACGTGTACACATATATTTTAGTGTCCACGTGTACAACATTATGCAGAAAATCACATGTACAATGATTCATTTGTACATTGCTCAAGTTATGATATTTGATCATTTTAATGATTTTGAGTATAGTTTTTGTTTAGATGCATTTGGAGGTTTTTGGTATATATACTTGTTTATTTCATCTGATAGGATCTAAAATACAATTTTAGAAATTTTGGATTACACTCAAGAGGACATATTTGCAAATATGATTTTTTTGGGAAAATACTTAAAATTACAAGGACCAAATATGAAAATTAAGGAAACTTGATTTTAAGTTTCAACAATGGCGACCTAATCTTGGATGCAGTGGCGTCAAGAACGGAGTTGGCTCCCTGAAACGTTTCACCGGAATATCAACCCGTACTAGTTCACCATCATCATTATCATCTTCCATTTCCAAGTCATCTTCTTCTATTGTAACCAGAAGCCTTTACACTTTGTATTTGTCCACCACCGTTACATCCTCTTCCTCCTCCGTCGCCACCGCAAAGCTTCTGAAAGAGATGAATAAGTACAAAGATGTGGATGTTGATTCAAAAAAAAAAATATAGATGAAGAATGAGATCTGGTCAAAAAATGAGAGAGAGAAATAGAGAAAGAGAAAGAAACTAAAGTGACATAACTATAATTTCTTTTTAACTAGTAAATATAAACGAAAATAAAAAAATAAGGCAAAAGTTAGAAAAAGTGTGTTAGGAGTAAGAACTGTCTTAGAGTGTAATTTAAGTTATGTAAAGTGACCTACAATGTAAATGTTTCAAATAATTAAAACAAAACTAGTATATATAATAATTCCCAAACCAAAACCAGGTCAGTGTTAAAATAAAGATCTCCAATATTTCTTGCCCCTTTGTGGGCTACAAGTTTCATTTTTTATACAAAATAGAAGGACAAAATACTGTATGCATATGATAAAAAACGGCAAGTGGGTTCCTTGTCATTCATCAAAACGTTGAGCAAATTCATCACACCTCAACGTCTCATCATTTTACATGTCTACGCTCCGTTGTTTTGTAGACCTTTTCGTCGTCAAATCTGGCTTCTCTTCCATGATATCCCATCTTTCCCATTCCTCTCCGATCTTCTGCTCAAATTCATCTACTATTCGAGCCGAGAAAAATCGGTAAACCCTAAGATATGTACAGCAATTTCAAGGAACAAGCGATCGAGTACGTGAAGCAAGCCGTTCAAGAAGACAATGCTGGGAACTACAACAAGGCCTTCCCTCTCTACATGAACGCGCTTGAGTACTTCAAGACTCATCTCAAGTACGAGAAGAATCCCAAGATCAGAGAAGCTATCACCCAGAAATTCACCGAGTACCTTCGCCGTGCGGAGGAGATCCGTGCCGTTCTCGATGAAGGCGGATCGGGTCCTGGATCTAACGGCGACGCAGCGGTGGCGACGAGGCCGAAGAGTAAGGCGAAAGATGGAGGAGAAGGTGGAAAGGATGGAGAGGACACGGAGCAATCGAAGCTACGAGCTGGATTGAACTCTGCTATTGTGAGAGAGAAGCCTAACATTAAGTGGACAGATGTTGCTGGCCTCGAAAGCGCTAAGCAAGCTCTTCAGGAGGCTGTGATTTTGCCTGTCAAGTTTCCACAGTTCTTCACCGGTATGGAAAGGAATCATGTGGTAACTTTGACTTGTTTTGGTGACTAACTATTGATTGTTCCTTTCTTAGGAAAGAGGCGGCCATGGAGAGCTTTTCTGCTGTATGGACCGCCTGGAACAGGAAAGTCTTACTTGGCCAAGGCTGTTGCTACTGAAGCAGACTCTACGTTTTTTAGGTAACTCATTTTATAACAATTTCAGTTTGGGAAATGATGATAGTGCAGATATTTCACTCATGGATTTGGATAGGTACTAAGAGATGTAGGGAGTATTGAGAATTATGGGATTGGTTTAATTATGCTCTTGAATCACTCCTTAGCTGTGTTTGCTCTTGATTTCTTAAAGGGTTTTCGTACTATGAGAGGATTACGTTTGCTGCAAAGGTTTCTTCGTGTTTAGCTGTATCCTGCCATATAGTAGTCTCGGGTATCTGTGCATGTTATCCTACAAGCATCTGCAGCTAGATTTCGAAAGCTATTGTGTAATATATGGTAGAATCTAAATATCCTATAGGAGAACCAACATAATGTTGTTTTGGTTAAGGCAAGCCTACAGATCATTGTTGGTTGTAAGGGTGGCACACATTCTTGGTTTACTGTTGCTTGCACAACATTTTGATTACAATGATGAGACTTTCTAAGCTTGCACTTTCTGCTGGGTTTTGAGTCATGGCTGGGCTGTGTAGTTTATGTTTTTTGTTCTTTGGTTTCATCTTGCGTTTACAGTGTTTATACTTGGAAACATGTTGTGACTTAAGAAAAGTTGTGTCCTTTTTACCTCCCAACCATCAGCGTGTCTTCATCAGACCTGGTGTCGAAGTGGATGGGTGAAAGTGAGAAGCTAGTATCAAACCTTTTCGAGATGGCCCGTGAAAGTTCTCCTTCGATTATTTTCGTTGATGAGATAGATTCGCTGTGTGGTCAGCGTGGAGAAGGAAATGAGAGCGAAGCTTCAAGACGTATCAAGACAGAGCTTCTTGTGCAGATGCAGGTTAAAAACTTCTCGATCTACTCTGTCATTCAATATTAGCAGAAACATTTCTTCTTTACTTACCTCGTTTTCTGTTAGGGTGTTGGACACAGTGATGATAAAGTACTTGTGCTTGCAGCAACCAATACACCTTATGCTCTTGATCAGGTGAACAGTCATAAGGATGAATTGGTTCTAAATTTTCTTTTCCTGTCTAGAAAATACTGACCTGTTAACACCATGTTTATTTTCAGGCTATTAGAAGACGTTTTGATAAGCGTATCTATATTCCTCTTCCAGAAGCCAAGGCTAGGCAGCACATGTTCAAGGTATAAAAATTTTATTAGCTTCGAGTTCCTCAAGTAAATGATTCAAGAAAACATCATCAGTTTAATGTTATGTGTGTTTTATGCAGGTCCATTTGGGAGACACACCTCATAATTTAACTGAATCTGATTTTGAATATTTGGGGCTCAGGACAGAAGGGTTTTCTGGTTCAGATGTTTCCGTTTGTGTACGTAGCTTGAACCTAGTGATTTTCTGTTTTTTTTTCCACAGTTTGCCACAGAAGTAGCTCTAGATAGATGAGCCTTTATCTTGACAGCTTTCCTGAGTCTTGCAGGTAAAAGATGTCCTTTTTGAGCCTGTTCGCAAAACTCAAGATGCAATGTTCTTTTTCAAGTCACCTGATGGTACATGGATGCCATGTGGACCTAGGCAACCTGGAGCTATCCAAACCACTATGCAAGATTTAGCAGCTAAAGGCCTTGCGGAAAAGGTACCTATCAAAAGTTTATGTTGTTAGGTTTAAATTCTTTCGATCTTCTGGAAGACACAGTCGTTTAGCATGCATGAGTCTGCACTGCTCTTCATAGAATTTCGTTCATCTGAGTTAAATCTTTTTAATGTCATATTCATGAGTATGCTGTTAAACGTAAGACTGATTTGTTTGTTTCACAGATTATTCCACCACCGATCACAAGAACAGATTTCGACAAGGTACTTGCTAGGCAGAGGCCAACAGTGAGCAAATCTGACCTTGACGTCCATGAGAGATTCACACAGGAGTTTGGAGAAGAAGGTTAATAGATTTGTCATTCCATCAAATACCTCTCACTACCATTAGTCTCTTCACTTTCTCCTTATGTACGTACTGAGAAGTAACCAAATCTCAAACCCATGTTTGATTTCATTCCAAAACATTTCATTTGCTTTACTTCTGGAAATGTGTAAAAAATGTTCTAGATGCTTGAACAACGATTTTTCTTATTTATTATTCACTAAAAGTCCTCACACGAACAATCTCTTATTGGGAATAAGAATCAAATATTGACATGAAGAAAGAATAAAAGGAACAAGGTAGAAGAATGAATTAAGTTAGCTTATTCAGTACAATTTGATTTAGTCAGGTCTAGAAGTGGAGTGCAAGGCAAGCAAGGGTTAGGACTAAACAAAGACTGAAGAACAAGGTTTTTGGAAGCTTTTGTGACTGTCTGGAGAACAAGGTTTTTGGAAGCTTTTGTGACTGTCTGGAACAAGAGAGAGACGTTGGAGAAGAAGCCAAGAAGAGATCACATGTTGCCTTAAGGAATTCAAAATAAGGAGCTTTAACTTTCACTCTTTGGCACCTTGTGCCATGTCTTCTTCTTCTTAGCCTTTCTTTATTTTTTTTATTGTCTATAAATGTTGTAACCACAAAATTAGTTAAGGGAAAAGAGTGAATCTTCATTTTCTCTCTACAATCTCGCTCTCTCTCTCTCTCTCTCTTTATTCTACCCAAAAATGTGTTCTTGAGTTCATATCTCTAGTTATTCACTCATTTCTCAACCAAACTCGACAATTCTCTTCTGTTCTCATCATACTTTCATAATTCTAGAGTAGGACCAATAAGAAGAGGTTCAGGTTCAACCACTTAGAAAGAGTACCAAGAAGGATCCTTCAAAGTGGGTAAACGATCCTTCTAACTGGAAAAACACAAGGTCTCTTACAAAAGTCTGGCACTGACTTATCCAACTTCAGTGATATGCTCCTTTGTACAATTCCGAGTTGAACATCAAGCATTCATCAGTGGCTTGGATCAAGGGTATATTCCAAGGTCCTAAGAAGAAGCAATGCAGCTTGATGAATGGAAAAAGTCAGTTGGAAATAAGAGTAATGCCATGATTATAAATGACACTTGGTAGGAGAGTGAGCTTCCAAAGGGCAAGAAGGCAGTCTCAAGCAAGTGGGTCTTCACAATAAAATACTTGGCAAACGGCAAAGTGAAGAGGCGCAAAACAAGACTGGTAGCAAGATGTTTCACTCAAACATATGGAGATGATTATGTAGACACATTTGCACCAGTGGTCAAACTACATACCATTCAGATCATTCTCTCTCTTGCAACAAATTTGGAGTGGAAATTATGGAAGATGGATGTCAAGAATGCTTTCCTTCAAGGAGAACTAGAAGATGAGTTCTACATGCATCCCTATCCTGGTCTAGAGCACTTGGTCAAGCCTGGAAATGTTATAAGACTCAAGAAGGCCATCTATGGACTGAAACAATCGCCAAGAGCTTTGTATCACAAGCTGAGTACTAAATTAAATGGAAGAGGTTTCAGAAAGTCAGAAGCTGACCACACCCTATTCACTTTTCCTGGTCCAAGGGGCATTGTGGTCATCTTGATTTATGTGGATGATATAATCATCACATGCATTGACAAAGAAGGCATCTAAGAAACCAAGGTATTTCTCAAATCTGTATTTGATATTAAGGATTAAGGTGAACTCAAATACTTCCTAGGGATTAAAGTATACTACTCTAAAGAGGGGCTCCTCTTGTCTCAAAGGAAATACACACTTGATCTTTAGCTGAGGTAGAAAACCTTGGAGGAAACCAGCCAAGACTCCTCTTCAAGATGACTACAAAGTGCTGCGAGAGGGGGAGTTTGAAGACACACCATTTGAAGATGCCAAGAAGTATAGAAGAATGATGGGAAAACGCATATATCTAACCATCACAAGACCAGACATATGCTTTGCTGTGAAACCAAGTCAGTCAGCATATGCAAGATCCTAAGGTTCACCATTGGAATATGGTTGAAAGAATCATGAGGTACTTAAGGGAAGCTCCAGGCCAAGGTGTATGGATGGGTTGCAGTGGAAGCACTGAAATTGTTGGGTATTGTGATGCTAATTGGTCAGGAGATAGTGTTGATAAAAGATCAACTACTGGATATCGTACCTTCATTGGAGGAAAACTTGGTGACTTGGAAGAGCAATGAGCAGAAGGTGGTTTCATGTTCAAGTGCTGAAGTAGACCATAAAGCTATGAGGAAGCTCACAAACGAGTTGGTTTGGATTAAGGGGCTGCTCAAAGACTTGGAGATTGAGACTACATCACCAATCACCATGCACTGTGAAAATCATGATGCCATTCACATTGCCATCAACTCAGTCTTCAACGAGAGAATCAAACACATTGAAGTAGATTGTCATAAGGTTAGAAAAGTTGTGGAGCAGAAAATCATCTTGCCTTGTTACACAAGAAGTGAAGACCAGTTAGCAGACATCTTGACCAAGGCAGCAAGCACCAAAGTCTATGAGTTCATCCACTCTAAGTTGGGACTCATAGACCTCACTTTTCACTGACTTGCCTACCATGAAGGCATGTACTCTTTTTCCTTGATGTGTTTTTGTCCCACTTGGTTTTGCACATTAAGGTTTTAATGAGGGAGGTTCTCCATGCTTCCGAGCTTGACCAGTCCCTTGGGTCAAGCTTTAGGGGGAGTATTGAGAATAAGAACCAAATATTGACATGAATAAAGAATAAAGGAGACAAGACAGAAGAATGAATCAAGTTAGCTTATTCAGTACAATTTGACCTAGTCAAATTTAGAAGTAGGGTGCAAGGCAAGAAAGGGTTAGGGCTGAACAAAGACTAAAGAACAAGGCTTCTGGAAGCTTTTGTGACTGTCTGGAACAAGAGAGAGACGTTGTATAAGAAGCCAAGAAGAGATCACATGCTGCCTTAAGGAATTCAAAATAAGGAGCTGTCACTTTCACTCTTTGGCACCTTGTGCCCTATCTTCTTCTGCTCAGCCTTTTTTATTCTTTTTATTGTCTATATATGTTGTAACCACGAAATTAGTTAAGGGAAAGAGAGTGAATCTCTATTTTCTCTCTATTATCTCTCTCTCTCTCTCTCTCTCTCTCTCTCTCTCTCTCTCTCTCTCTCTCTCTCTCTCTCTCTCTCTCTCTCTCTCTCTCTCTCTCTCTCTCTCTCTCTCTCTCTCTCTCTCTCTCTCTCTCTTCTCTCTCTCTCTCTCTCTCTCTCTCTCTCTCTCTCTCTCTCTCTCTCTCTCTCTCTCTCTCTCTCTCTCTCTCTCTCTCTCTCTATTCTGCCCAGAAATGTGTTTCTTGAGTTCATCTCTCTAGTTCTTCACTCATTCTCAACCAAACTCGACCATTCTCATCTTACTTTCATAATTCTAACATCTCTATCGCTACTAAAGTGAAGTAAACAAATCTCAAACCCATCCACTTGGTGAAGTAGTGTGTCAGGAAGGGTAAGTATTGACGATACAATCAGGTCCTATTATGTCCACTGACCACTTCATGGATGGGTAAGGTGCCAAAATGAAAGGTAACAATTTTGTTAATATGAAAATTATAGGAGCGTGGTAATGGAAATTTTCGCATTTGAGAGAATACGTCTCACATTCTTTAACAATGGTTGGCCATTAATATCCTTACTTTTAATGAGAATGGCAAGTGTTCATCCCCCACATTAGAATCTGCACTGGCCATCGTGAATTTTGTTATGTCGTGTAAGAATTTGAGATAGGGCTCTCCAAGGATTCATTTGTAGTATTTTTCTTCCGCTATATAGTAATATGAGCTCTTTTAAGCCTTCGAGCTTTTCCGCGATGAAGAGGAATAGTCCCCTGAAGAATGTATTCCATTATATCAGGGAAACTGTAGATCCTAAAACCCGCACTAGAAATTTGATAGTGTTTGTATTTGTAAATTAAGGAATAATAACTTGTGGGCAACCGTATTTTTAGAACACAACAATGTAATCATACTCAAGTTAACGAAAATGAATTTATATATTGATGTTTAAAGGCTTACAAGGTATGTAAATGAAAATTGAAACAAGACTAGACTGAGAATAAAGTACATGGACAAGGTTGAAGAGTTTAAGGTGAGAGCTCGAAGTCGATGTAGATTTGGCGTATGAAAGATTGAATAAAATATGAATGTATTTAAAGAGAGAGTATTGAAGCATAAAACCCAAATCAATCACCAAAGCCCCTGTAACTAGGGTTCTCGACATGTAAATTCATATATATAGTTTGTATTGGTTTTGTGAGACTGTAACCAAGGCTGCTGTTTGATGTAGACAAACCTTCATCATTCTGAATATCAGTTACAAAATCGTTTTGATCTTGGTGAAAACAATCTTTCTTCTTCCCTTTAGTTTCTATCATATTAATAAAGCTTTTATAATCTATTCTATCTTTCAATAAATCTCTTATGAGGTGAGTCTATGTTAATATGATTTCTCCTGCATGGTACAAGAGACCACGATGGTTTATAGGATTCTATCTCATGCTTCTATTAAAACAAGCGAAAACCAATCAAATTTATCCAAGACCTCACGCTTCTCCTGCATGGTACAAGAGACCACGGTGGTTTTATAGCTTTGTGAGAATGTAACCAAGGCTGCCTTCGATAAAAAATTCTTTTTCCTTGTTACTTCCGGTACTATTAGGCATGTCTCTGAAGACACAAGAACTTTTTTATGTGAGTTGTAAGCTCAAGAATTTGGAGCTTGATAGGTTGCTGTAGTGGTGGAGTTTTGGTTCGTGTATGTGTTACACATGGAAAATAAGGTGTGACACACACTTCGGAGAATAAAAAGGAAACATGAAGATGTGATAATGTGGAATATTTTCATATGTTTGGATGACGAAAATATGCTTTAAATAAGCATATTAGATCACAAATTGGAAGATTTGGTGATGCTAAAATATAGGAAACAATATATTAGATAATAGAAAAAGATTATTTGATATATTTTTTCTAGAATTAAGTCAGGGCTTTTGACGTGCTAATTCTCACAGAAACACAAAGGGAATTTTGGGGTTTCAGAAAGTGAGTGATTTGTAGACGTGATCAACAGGGGTTGGTTCACGCAAGTTGGGTGTGTTAGGAATCGATCCGTGTTGAGTCGTGTAATTCGGATCAAGCAAGTCTGTAAGAGATTGTGTAATAGATTTCTAATAAAGAGATACATGTTATTGGATTTATTTTGTGCTTTGTGTTTTCGCTGAATCTCGATTCTACAATTGGTATCAGAGCGGGACACCTAACCGAAGAAGGGTTCTTCAAACCAAGGTGAGATCTTGAGAAGAGAATATGGCGATTTTGGCACAAAATATGTTACTGCTCAATGATGTGAATTATGGGTATTGGAAAGTGAGAATGAGAGCAAACTTACGTGGAACTGTTGAAGATATCTGGACAATTGTTCAATCTGGATGGGAAGAACCATGTGTGATTCTAGAAGATGGTTTGAAGACACCTAAACCAAAGACAAAGTGGAATGCAACAGAGAAAAAGTTTTCAAAGTTTAATGCTAAAGCATTGGATACAATCTTTAGTTCTGTAGATGGTAAGAAAATTTGAGCTAATACAAGGATGTGAATAAGCTAAAGAGGCTTGGGATATATTACAAAACACCTTTGAGGGAACAACGAATGTTAGGAGGATAAGATTGGACTTGCTTACATCGCAGTTTGAAAACATAAGGATGACCGATGAAGAGAAGATAGGAGACTTCAGTGCCAAGCTCAGCTCCATAGCCAATGAAGCACAAGTTCTAGGTAAAAAATATGAAGATGCAAAATTGGTGAAGAAACTTTTGCGATGTTTACCTACTAAGTATGCAGCACATAAAGCGGCGGTAACTTTGACGATGAACACTGATGAACTGAAGTTTGCTGAGGTCGTAGGGATTTTAAAGGCTGAGGAGATGGAATTAGAATCTAGGTTATCAAAACCTATTCGAAACTGAAGAGTTACAGTTGAAGAAAACATCCAAAGAGCTCCAAAACTTGAAGAATCTATTCACCTAATGATTCAGAAACTTGAAGAAACCATGAATCTTTTGTTTAAGATGTCCAATGACACACTGCCTAGAGAAGAAGAAAGACATAAAAAGCATGAAGTGGTGTGCTTTAATTGTCATGGTATTGGGCATGTCAAAACAGTGGGTCCATCATTCACGAGAAAAGAAATCAAGTGTAATGGATGTAATGGTTATGGGCACATAAAGTTAGATTATGTGAACACAAAGAATATGAAGATAAAGAGAAGTTACACTGATAAAAAGTCAAAAAGAGAAGCAGATGCTCTCAATTTCGTGGCTCTTCATGGAGTTGTGGGATCTGAAAAAGACATCATTGAAGGTGAATCTCGTACGTCGTGTGTGTTACACACCAATTCTGATGCGTCACACAGTGATACAGAAAGTGATTTAAATGGAGATCTTTTTGCTGAGTATCAGATTCTTTTTGGTCAATTTGCTAAACTCAGTGAACAAAACATGCAACTCATCAAGGATAAAGCTATATTAAAAGCTCAAGTCAACACCCTAGAGATGGAACAAACTGGTACTAAGGGCGAATCAAAGTGTATGGTGACAGAGAATGATGATGAAGACTAGCTTCAGTCTCTTAAAAGAGTTATTGCAGAGAAGAACCGAGTTCAACAGGAGTGAAGTAAAGTTTCATCAGATGAAACAACTGTTAAATCAAGAACTTGAGAAGAGTCAACTTTTGGAAAGACAACTTACTGAGAACTACAAGAAAGTAAGAATGTTAAACACTGGTTCAGCTAGTTTGGATCATATCCTATCGGTTGGTCAATCTCCTAAAATCAATTGGGTTTGGGTTACAAAGGCACTACTTCACAAGATCAAGATCATGACAAGGCTGATGGGATAAAGTTCATAAAAGCTGCAGAAAAATCTGATGATAAACCAAAAGATACAGCACAACAAACTAGCATATCAGTAGTTGCAGAACCATCAAAATCAGTGTCAAAAACGAAGAAGAGGCATATAATGGATGTTTGTTCAGTGGAAAACAAGGTCGTCATAGAACTGGTTCTCAAATGGTTGATAAAAATGAAGGAAAGGATGAAACTCAAGCAAACAGTGTGACATCAAAGGTACAAGACATAAAAGTTGTTGCTAAGCGAAGGAATGGCTGTCAATTTTGTGGTAAGATCGGACATAATGTTTCCTACTGTTATACTCGTAGAAATCTGATTGAGCGATCTTGGAGGATGAACCTTTGTTATGTGGAACCCAGAAGGTATGGACATATATGGATAGCTAAGAAGGATCTGTATCCTAAGTTTACGAAAGGTGTGTCACACAAGCATACCAATGTGTCATACACTCGGATTGGAAATCAATATGCTGAAGCTGAAGAACCAGTTCGATGGACTTCTACTATATGACATTGAGATTTTTGATGTTCCAACAAGTATCATGAAGTTTTCACAGAGTTTTTCACTCAAGCAGGGGGAGACGATACTTGATTCAGGGGGAGTTGTAAAACTCAGTGAAAAAGGAGGAGAATGTAAGCTCAAGAATTTGGAGCTTGATAGGTTGCTGCAGTGGTGGAGTTTTGGTTCGTGTATGTGTGTTACACATAGAAAATGAGGTGTGACACACACTTCGGAGAATAAAAAAGAAACATGAAGATGTGATGATGTGGAATATTTTCATATGTTTGGCTGACGAAAATATGCTTTAAATAAGCATATTAGATCACAAATTGGAAGATTTGGTGATGCTAAAATATAGGAAATAATATATTAGATAATAGAAAAAGATTATTTGATATATATCTTGGTTTTTCCTAGAATTAAGGTTAGAGCTTTTGACGTGCTAATTCTCACAGAAACACAAAGGGGATTTTGGGGTTTCAGAAAGTGAGTGATTTGTAGACGTGATCAACAGGGGTTGGTTCACGCAAGTTGGGTGTGTTAGGAATCGATCCGTGTCGAGTCGTGTAATTCGGATCAAGCAAGTCTGTAAGAGATTGTGTAATAGATTTCTAATAAAAGAGATACATGTTATTGGAGTTATTTTGTGCTTTGTGTTTTCGCTGAATCTCGATTCTACATGAGTAACTAAAAAAACCTAGACTAAACCTATCAATCAAGTCTAATGACGAATCAAATGTTTCTTGGCAACGACGCCAAATTTTGATATCCTTCAAATTATCCTAAAGCAACCTTCTCTCAAATAAAATCGTATTATAGTATTTAGTGATCAAATCCACAGAAATCGTGGACACACAATATACTATAGAAATTAAGATTAAGCTAGGCAATAATTACTAAAGCAATATATAAAGCAGTAAACAAGTAATCAATTATTTATAAGATATATGGAAATGAAGCTAGACATAGGATTTCATGCAATCAAAATTATAGTTATAGATGATAATGGTGTGTGATGAACCATCCTAGAATTCAAATGTAATAGTAAGATATTCATCTTTCGTTGCGATTCTAATCAGATGACTAAGTTATATGTTCCAGCTATCGCATGCGAACCAGGAACGAATGTTGATCCATACTACAGAGTGTAGATCGGTACTTCTTTAGACAAGCAATAGTGTCCTAATCGATATGTTTACTAGGTTTAATAAATCAGCCTCGCATACTTCTAACAACTTAGCTCAGCAAAATTATCATCAGGAGTTGAACCCACTGTCGCGGTTGTCAATTGTCCTAAGTTGAGAGTTCTAGTTGGGTACTCTAGAACACAAGCAATTAGACTAATTTTGTTGAAGGATCCTTATAAATCACCCGAGCAGTTCTATGTTTCAATGATTCATCTAAACCCTAATAAACCCTAAATATAACATGGTAACTACTCAGACATAACTAAGCAAGACATAAAAATAAATTGAATTAATTGCATAAATAGATAGAATAAGAAAACATTGGAGTTCCTGTAGAATAACTATGATGGTAAACTGAAAGGTGGTTGTTGCCCGAGAAAATGACAAAATCTAAAAATATTTCGTATAGTGTCGGCCATGAGTAGTTACTGTAGTATGTGGATCTTTTGGGCCTGAGTTGGCCTTGAATCAAGTCAGGCCCGTCCACTCGCACGGGTGTCTAGTGACACCAAGAAAGAGGTATCGATCGACATTTCTTATGAATCTCGGTTTTGACTTCTGATTTCTTGAACAACTACGAGTTTCTTTATCAATATGCTCCAAAATATTTCATAATCTTCATATTGTTACAAAACATACATGAAAGTACTCTAAAATAGATTAAAAAACACATGTAATATACTCTAAAAATGATTTATACTATGAATGAAAACATGTAAGTTGCATAGTATATCACCTGTACAAGTTCAAGCCTAGTAAAAAAATAATTTCAGTTTTTTTGTTTAGTTTCTTTTTAGCAACAATTTTCTTTTAAGTTTTGGTTCAGTTTTACCCATAATTTTGTCTATCGTAATTTACTGTTGAGAAGTTTTTTAAGCCCCTGTTAGAGCAGGATTAACCGGGGTCTCTTAAGATGGGGTTCTTAACTTTTCTAAGAGACGTATCTTAGCTTTTAACTAAGAAAAACTAAGAACCGTCTCTTCAATAAGAATCATAAGAGCCGTCTCTTAGCGGGAAAAATGCAAAAAAAAAATAAAAAAGACAAATTTTTCGTTAAGAACCCCACCTTAAGAGACCCGGGTTAATCATGGCCTTAAAAGATCTATGTTTATGTACATATTTTTTTTGCTTTAGAGATTTGTTAGGGTCAAAGAGACAAATCTGTAATTTACTCTGGAGAAGTTTTCTAAACCAAAATCTGTCATATGAAAATCAACGGCCAAAATTACAAATAAATGAAAAAAAATATTTGTTTATATTGATATTCGAATTTTGTAAGGTAAAACAATATGACCTTAAAGAGAAAACCTTCGTACACAATACGAGAGTCAAAGTTTCAAAAAGTGACCTACGGACAATCGATCAAGATCATATGAAACAATCTTCGACGGATAAAGACTTGAAGAATCTCTCTCTCTCTCTCTCTCCAATGTTCTCATTGACTTCTATTGACGATTGAATCATACAAGAGTTACGATCGAGCGTTCATAAAACAAACAATACAAAGATAACAAAAACAGGAACCCAGACCAATATATTGAGATCGTTGAAAAGAACAGCAAAACTGCCTAAGACATAAACGTTTCCTCAAAACGTAAATAGACCCAAAAAGTGTCAGTCTATTTACTTGGCAAGGAAGAAAGGATAAACGTAAAATGAAAAAACCGATAAACAAACGAAATGAAATATAAACAGAGAAGAAAAAGGAAAACAGAGAAACAGAAATTTTTGAGAAAATCAGGGGGATCCAAAGACGATAAACCATTAGGAGCCCACCTTCAATGATCTCGTTAGGAGATCGATGTTGTGGTCACTTCTTGATCAAGCGAATCTCCACGTTCGTTTCGAGATTCTTCTTCTCCTATTTCTCTTTTAAGTGACCAGAAAGACCGTTGTACTCATTGGCAAGAGACCAACAAGTAGCACAAGAAGCCCAATGAAACGCCAGAAGCTCTTTCGAGCTCGATCTTCTCCAAATTTTTTTACGCAGCCTCGAGATCGGCAACCTTTTCATGATCTCTGATCCGGGAAGCTTCGTGTACAGTCCTTAATTTCTGGATCGTGAACCTCTTCGTTGCTGGGTGCGTTTCCCAGACGTCGCTCCATCACAGCTGTGAACTCGTTCTTACTTTGATGGCTGTTAGGTTTAGAACCTTAGATCTGAGCTTATAACTATGAATGACCTTTATATCTTAAACAAGAGATCTTTTTATTCCTTAGAAACTTAACACCATCCCTTATGCATAACTATCATATCTTTATATATAGATATCATAAAGTCCTATTCTCTATAGTATTGGGATATAGCTATTCCTAATTTCACTAAGCTTAACATATCCTATTCTAATGTTTGCAGGATGGGCTGAAGTTCTCTTGATATTTGGGCCCACGTTTTAACAATTCTCCACCTTGGGCCCATTTATCCTTAAGCTTATCCTTCCTTTCTAGGTCTTGCCGACAAACCACAGCTCCCGAGCCCCCCCTTTTCTTCGAAGGCGATTTCGGCGGCGATCCGAGGCGACGTTTCCAGGCGACGATTTCTGGCGAGAAAGCTCGAGATCGAACCGATCCTTTCTCAGGTACTTTAATCCAGAGCTTTCTCTCCTCTTTTCTCCACTGTAATATCTCCTCTTATCTCCTAAGCTCTTCAATCCGAAACATGCAGAAGTAATCCCCAAAAAACACCACTCTTTCCCTCACTCATACGACCCTTCACCATCTACTTTCCAAGAACAAGATATCGCGACTTCTCTTCTTCCTGAGAGGAAAGAATCTTTCTTTCTTTCTTCAAATAGATGATGTTTCCGGTTGAGTTTTGGGTAAGTATTCTTTGAACTTTCTGATCTTTCGTGAGCTGCAAACGATTTTGTGAATATGTTTTGTGTAATCCTGACTAATGGCTTCTCGATTTCAGATTCTCTTAACAGCTTTTCCCGCGAAGACTTTCACTTTCTCGCGAAGTAGCTGACTCATGTCTTTCTTCAGCTTCTTCCATAGCTGTTAAAAAACACATGATAGCATAGTTCATACTATCCGGAGCAATCTTCAATCTCCATTGTCATGTTCAAGGTACTCGTCTCCCTTCAGTTTATATGTAACTGTTTAAGACGTTCTCTCTGTCAACTTATCTCCCTGTCTTTGGTGTAGTTTATCCGGACTCCTTTTTTTCAAAGTTATTCCTGTCTCAGTTTCTCCACCTTGAACCGAGACTCACCCCGCATCTAGCAGGTAACCCATTGAGCTTCCTGGTTATCGATAAGAAGTAATGTTGTAATGCTCTAACCTTATTACTTCTTCTTGTGCGAGGTGTTTCGATAACCGAGTTACCTGCTGTCCTATCTTCTTAGACGATTTTCAGAATTTCACAGCAAAGATCAAACTTTTGACCAGGTAAGGCCTTAGTTAGGAAATCTGCTGGATTCTTGCTAGTATGGATTTTAGATAGGGTAACACTGCCATCTTCAACTAGATCTCTGATAAAGTGATACTTGGTGTCAACATGTTTAGTTCGTTCATGGTGTACATGATTCTTTGCTAGGGCCATAGCACTTTGTGAGTCACAATTTAGCTTGACACTGTCTTGATCAAAACCTAGTTCTTTGCATAGTCTCCTTAACCAAAGAGCTTCTTTTGCTGCTGCTGTTAGAGCCATATACTCTGCTTCGGTTGTTGAAAGGGCTACCACGTCTTGTAGTCCTGATTTCCAACTGATAGTATTTCCCCAAACCTTAAACACATAACCAGTAACTGATCTCCTCTTGTCAAGGTCAGTAGCATAATCAGAGTCACAGAACCCCTCGATGCTGAACTTTTGTTCTTTTGTAAAAGTTAAACACCTCCCTGTAGTTCCAGTTATGTATCTTAAGACCCATTTAATAGCTGCCCAGTGATCTCTTCCTGGTTCAGACATGAAACGGCTTATTAAACCAACCGCAAAACCGAGATCAGGTCTAGAGCCAACCATAGCATACATTATGCTTCCCACTGCACTTGCATATGGAATTTCCTCCATATGTCTTCTTTCTTCTTCCTTTTGTTCTGATCTGAGGCTTCGTAGTTTGAACTGAGATGAGGTTGGTGTCACCACCACTTTGGCTTCCGTCATGCCAAAAGCTTCCACAACCTTTCTTAAATAAACTTCCTGTGATAGTATTAGGATTCCTTTTGATCTATCCCTTATTATATCCATTCCTAATATTCTTGATGCTTTTCCTAAATCTTTCATTTCAAACTCCCTGCTCAGACTCTCCTTTATTTTCTTGATCTCTTTCTGGTCTCCTGAGGCTATAAGCATATCGTCAACGTATAGAAGTAAGAATACAGCTTGTGAAGTTATGATGTTCTTCATGTAGACGCACGAATCTTCTTTGCTTCTTTCAAAATTTTGATATTTCATAAAAGAATTGAATCTTTGATTCCATGTCTTGGAGATTGCTTAAGGCCGTATAAGGACTTCTTTAGTAAACATACTTTGTCTTCATCCCCTTTCTTTATAAAACCCTCTGGTTGTTTCATAAGAATTCTTTCTTCCAACTCTCCGTGTAAGAATGCAGTTTTCACGTCCATTTGTTCGAGTTCATAGTCATTGTTCACCACAATTGACAACATGATGTGAATTGATACATGTTTCACCACAGGAGAGAACACTTCGTTGTAATCAATTCCTTCCTTTTGTGAAAAACCTTGAGCCACTAACCTCACTTTATACCTGGGTTGTTCCACACCAGGTATTCCTGGTTTGAGCTTGAAAATCCATTTGCATCCTATAACTTTTGCATTTTCTGGTTTCTCGATTAACACCCAAGTGTTATTTCTTTGAAGTGAATCCATCTCTTCATTTGCTCCAATTTTCCATAGTTTCTGTTTCTTGCTCGTCATGGCTTCAATATAGTTTTTAGGTTCTTCTATCTCTAAATCATCTGCGGCTGCCAAAGCATATGCTACAAAATCTGAATCTTCGAATCTTGAGGGTGGTTTTATTTGCCTTCTAGCTCTATCCCTTGCTAATATGTAGTCATCCGTATTTGTTTCTGTCTCAAAATTGATGTCTTCATCCTCCCCGGGCATATTTACTTCTGAGTCACTCGTGATTTTATTTGGGATAGGTGCTCCACCTGGAATTAATATTTCCTTGTCTTCATCGTGTGAGGGAGATGGTCCTTCTATCAAGTTCTCTTTAAACGTTACTCTTCTTAGCCCCTTTTCCTTGTCATGCTCCCCAACAGTTTCGCATTTAGTAGCCTTCGTGTGTTTATAAAGTTCTCCTTCATTGAATACCACGTTTCTGCTGGTGTCACATTTGCCAGTTTCTGGTATCCACACTCGATACCCTTTAGTTCCGAAAGGATATCCCATGAATACTCCTTTTATAGCCCTTGGGTTAGCCTTTCCTTGTACCTTGTGAACGTATGCTGAGCTCCCGAACCTCTTAATATTGCTCAAATCACACTTCGTGCCTGTCCAACGTTCCTCAGGAATTTCGTAGTCAATGGTAGAGTTAGGTGTCCTATTGATTATGTATGTGGCAGTTGAAGCTGCTTCGGCCCAGAATTCCTGTCCCAATCCTGTTTCCACTAGCATACACCGAACCTTGTCCATGATTGTACGGTTCATCCGTTCTGAAACCCCATTTTGTTGTGGGGTATAAGGACACGTTTTGTGCCTCTTTATTCCCGAGTCTCTGCACAGCTTATCAAATTGTTGATTGCAGAATTCGAGACCATTGTCCGTTCTTAGGCACCTAATTTTCTTCTTAGTTTGATTTTCAACTGCCTCCTTCCATTCTTTGAATTTTTCAAAAGCTTCGTCTTTTGTTTTTAGAAAATAAATCCAGACCTTTCGAGAGTAGTCATCTATAAAACTTATAAAGTACTTTCTTCCGGCTAAACTTTCTGGAGTTGATGGAGCTCCCCATAGGTCTGAATGAATGTACTCTAGAATTCCTTTTGTGGTATGCTTTGCCTTGGGAAAACTTTGTCTGTGAGATTTTCCTAAGACACATGTCTCGCAGAAATCGAGCTTATGAACTTCTTTCTTCGGTATATATCCTCTTTCTACCAACACATTCAAGTTTTTCCAACTCATGTGGCATAATCGTGAGTGCCATATTGTTGTCTTGTCTTCTTCCACCTTCGAAACATTTGCCTCCCCTTTTGACACGGTTCCTTGTAGATAATACAATCCTTCATTGAATTCTCCTGATAGTATTTCTTTTCCATTCTTGTAAAACCGGATCATGAAATCCTTCCCTTCATATTGACATCCTGATCGCTCCAGCATCCCATATGATATCAAATTTCGACTCATATTAGGCATGTACCTAACACCCGTGAGAACCACCACGGATCCATTAGGTCTTGTGATCTTTATTTTTCCAATTCCTTTGACATCGCAATGTGTATTATTTGCCATCAGAACTCTACCTCCTTCGGTTTCTTCTAGATCAAATAATACATCTTTATTTGGAGTAATATGAAAAGAACATCCTGAGTCCATTACCCATTCCTCTTGGGTGTCGCTGGTACTTACAGTTAGGACTAAAGGTTGTTTGGGCTCCTCGGCTATATTTGCCGTTTTATATGGTTTTCTGTCTGGGCATTCTCTTTTTCAATGTCCTTCTTTTCCACATATAAAACACCCTTTATTGTTCTTGTCATACTTAGGTCTAGACTTGGATCTCCCGTACCTACTTTTAGACCTTCCTTTCCAGTGCTTGTTTCCTCCTTTGTTAAAGCGGTTTGACGACCTTCCTCTCTCTTCAACGTACAGACCTTCGTCCTGTTGCCTTGAGATTTTTCCACTCTCCAACAATTCTCGTTCCTTAGATCGGGCAGCCCCTGTTACCTCGTTTATCTTGAGCGTGTCTCGTCCATACTTGAGAGTTTCCTTGAGTTGGTCGTATCGTTGCGGCATTGAGTTTAGTAGAAGTATAGCTTGAACTTCTTCTGCAACTTCTACGTTTAAATTATTTAAATCTGCCACAAGCTTCAGAAAATCATCTACGTTTGCGTCTATTCCCTTGGAATCGTTCATCTTGAACGTATAAAATTTATGCTGCAAGTAAATACGATTTGGTAGAGATGTTTCTGTATAGAGTGTGTTGAGGGCTGTCCACATAGCTGCGGCTGTTTCACAGTGACTAATTTTTCTTAGAACCTGGTTTCCCACATTCACAACAATAAGATCCTTTGCTTTTTCCGATTTTTCCAGCTTAATTGGATCTATGGTTGGAACGATTTCTTTTGCTTCTTTCCCAGCATCCTTCAGGGCTGTGTCTCCTTCTCCCTTGGTGATTGGTAACTCTATTAGAAGTTTCTCATCAGTTAAGATGTCTTTTAACCCTAGGACACCAAAGTGAGCCATCATCCGAACCTTCCATAATGAAAAATCTCCTGTCCCGTCGAATCTATCGACATCGATCCTAGTTGTTGTCATCCTCGTTAAAGATCCCCTGTTCTTAGTACTTGAAGAACCTGGAATGCTCTGATACCACTTGTTAGGATTAGAACCTTAGATCTGAGCTTATAACTATGAATGACCTTTATATCTTAAACAAGAGATCTTTTTATTCCTTAGAAACTTAACACCATCCCTTATGCATAACTATCATATCTTTATATATAGATATCATAAAGTCCTAATGTCTATAGTATTGGGATATAGCTATTCCTAATTTCACTAAGCTTAACATATCCTATTCTAATGCTTGCAGGATGGGCTGAAGTTCTTCTGATATTTGGGCCCACGTTTTAACAATGGCCTGTCAAAATCATTCACGAGAATGATGAAAAAGCAAAAAACGACCAAAAAGAAAACAAAGAATGAAGACAATAATTTACCTTAGCATTGGCA
Organism: Moricandia moricandioides; assembly: GCA_905132885.1. NCBI lineage: Eukaryota > Viridiplantae > Streptophyta > Magnoliopsida > Brassicales > Brassicaceae > Moricandia > Moricandia moricandioides. The sequence continues at coordinate 5,199 of CAJHQQ010000811.1, read as the reverse complement.
ACGAAAATCCTCACATAAGCATCCCGCTTTGTCATATCCTTCAAGTATGGAAGGACGCACCCTTGAGGCCTCATGCGCGAGCAAGGAGAACTAGACCCTTCGGATTCTCCATCACCAAACAATCTTTATTGTGAACGAATTTCAACGAGAAGGGTCAAGCACGGCTGAATCGTCTAGCATTGCTATCGACGTCTCGACCTCATCGGTTTAAGATCTCTTCGATGGTGGGGGCGCACTCAAGCCAGTTGGTGAATAAGAAATAGAACTCACCAATATCATGACTTGGACGTTCGGAGGAAACCGTAATTTGATCCCTCTAATCGGATACCTCACTATCCACCAGGTTTGTTGGTGAACGACCTCATGCCAAACAACCTACGACCTCTGGGACGACCGGTTGGATGGGACCATGAACGTGCATGACCATCACCATGACATTCGCTAGAGCGCCCTAACCCAGATTCTAAGTCCAGTGAGGTTGCTATGATTCAAGCCTGAAATTTTCTAAGGCATTTGTTTTGTTATAAGGCCTTATTCTTTAAATATTCAGTTCGTTTAATTTTGTGATTTGTTTGTTAGAGTCTATTTGCGAGTATAATAGATTCAGTATGATAAGAGATGAACTGATTCTTTATTTATTTCACAAAGGATTCAATAAAATGAGAATTTGCCTTATAAGCTATAAGCCTATAACAAAGTAATCAATCCTAATCAATTTATCTAACCACCCATCCATCCTTGGCTTCGAGTCCTCACAACTAAGCCAAATCCTTCCCACGATCACCATCTTTTCCTGAAACCAACAACAAACATAAGCAACATATCGATGACGTAATGAGTGGTTTCAATATATGCTACTTATGTTTGGATTCCTATGAAGTTTAACCCGAGATACCCTTGTAATAGTCAACTTCTCAAGTCGTTTAGCCAAACTTATCATGTTCAGTTCGCGGATCTATATCCGACCATCTTAGCACTGAACCACCCAGATTGTCCATAAACCGGTCAAGACATTCAGCTAGGATCCATGATCTATTGAATCCAGCACATACGCATGAGATCACATGATCGGACCGGCTTACAGCCATGGTCCATTACTTGGCCCTAAGGCCTAAAATACTTGATCCTTCATGTAGAAAGAAGAAATCGATCAAGTACAGAGAGAAAATGATGTAACCGTTTGGCCGATCGAACCTAGAACCAATCAGACTCACCCGATGGCTGTGGGAGATGGTTTATCCGGTCCATCCACTCACCTTAGAGGTGCATTCTGGAGTCCCACGCTCTTCTTTCTCCTTCATACTCATGATTGGATCGATCTTCAAGACTTTGCAGCCGGATTGCTTTCTTGGCTTGATTCCGTTCAAGTCTTCCTCCTAAATCGCCCAAGTTCTTCTCTTCCAGTTTGCCTTTGTGTTCTGATTGTTTCGTGAGTTTCCTTAGGAAGTTATGTGCCGAAAATTGATCCTTAGGCCCAATATTTATAGAAGACTCGGCCAAAAACTACCTTGGGAGAATAGGTGTTTTTTTTAAAGCCACCTAAACGGGTATCGACACGCGTCCCTTCGGCCAAAACCGCCTAACACGCGCACGCCACGTGCCACGACTTAGTCTACCAAGTTTGGATCCATACCTGATCCGACCATCAATCCAATAACCACCCTAACCCGACCAGCTGGCTCAACCGTTAAACACTTCACCGAGCTGAGTTGAGCTCCCTAACTGTTGGTCCAGCTGACTGAGCTAGGTCTAGTAGTTGATTGAGCTTCCTTAGCTTACTAAACTCGGCCTGAGCTCCGTCCAGCTCGCCCCAGCTCCATCCAACTCGCCTAAGAACCGTACAGCTCATCTCACTCTTCCCTTAGCTTGGTCCAGCTATTTTTTCCCCTTTTCCTTTATTTCTTGGCTAAGTACCGATCATTACTCGGACTTAATCCATTATTTATACCATGGAACGCTTGACTTTATGTCTTACAACAGGCTCACATGTTCCCTCATCTCATGGTCCGTCCCAACGATCCTATCTAGGATCGGGGGATGCTACAAGTCTCCCCCACTTAAATAGGGAATCTTCCCCGAATCCAGACCAAGTGATACTTCATTCTCGAGCTGGTTGAACTATTATGGGAAATCGGCCTTCATTTTAGCTTCGGGTTTCCAAATTGATTCTTATTTTCCATTGCAATCCCAAACGAGTTTAACCATTTGGGTTGCTTTCTTCCTTGTTGCTTTTTCTATCCTATCAATAATTCGAACTAGCCATGTATCCAAAGTGGAGGTTCTTGCCTAACTCCGAAGGCAGTTCATGAACTGCCTTCAGAGTGCAATGTTAAAGAAGAATCAACTTGGAAAACCGAAGCTAAAATGCGTTGAAAATGCAAGGTCTTAATCAACTTGTTTGGGATTTCCAAGGTCGGAGTGCAATCCCAAACCGACCCAATGCGACAAAATGCAAGGTCTTAATCAACTTGTTTGGGATTTCCAAGGTCAGAGTGCAATCCCAAACCGACCCAGTGGTTCCTGATCCTTAGAAAATGCGTTGAGATGCAAGGTCTTAATCATTCCTTCAAGCTCTTCAGACTATTTCTCTGCTGAAACATCAGCGCTTCTCCTGCTTAGTGCATCTGCGACCAAGTTTGCCTTGCCCGGATGATAAGAAATATCTAGATCATAGTCGGCTACAAATTCCATCCACCGCCTTTGACTTAGGTTCAACTCAGGCTGAGTGAAATTGTATTTGAGGCTCTTATGATCCGTGAAGATCTGCACCTTGGCTCCATACAGGTATGATCGTCATATCTTCAAGGCGAACACCACCGCACCCATTTCAAGGTCATGGGTCGGATAGTTCACTTCATGCTTTCTCAATTGTCTTGATGCATAGGCTATCACCTTGCCCTTTTGCATTAAAACACATCCAAACCCGGCTATTGATGCGTCTGGGTCGACGACATAAGGTTCATCCGTTTCAGGAAAGGCTAAAACTGGTGCACTCGTTAGCATATTCTTCAGTGTTGAGAAATACTTCTCACACTCTTCCGACCATGTGAATTTCACATCCTTCCCGGTCAGACGAGTCATGAGTTTAGCCAAACTCACAAACCCTTTTACAAACTTCATGTAGTACCCGGCCAATCCAAGGAAAATCCTCACCTCAGTGGCATTCTTTGGCCGTGGCCAATCCTTTATGGATTTGATCTTGTCCGAGTCAACCCAGACTCCCTGATATGACACAATGTGCCCAAGGAATCCGATACCCATTTGCCAAAAAGAATACTTGCTGAGTTTGGCAAAGAGTTTATGTTCCCTAAGCCGTTCCAGAACGGCCCGAAGGTGACCTTGATGCGAATCTCGATCCTTGGAGTAAACGAGTATATAATCTATAAAGATGATTACAAACTCGTCCAAGAAATATTTGAATATGCCATTCATCATTTTCATGAAGGTGGCTGGAGCATTGGTCAGTCAAAATGGCATGACCAGGAACTCGTAGTGTCCATACCTTGTCATGAAGGCGGTCTTCCGCACATCACTTGGCTCAATCTGGATTTGATGATAACCCGATGCTGAGTCGATCTTGGAAAAACAAGTCATCCCTCTTAGTTGGTCCAGCAACTCATCTATCCGGGGAAATGGGTACTTGTTCTTCACAGTAACCATATTCAATCCCCGATAGTCGATGCATATACGAAAACTTCCATCCTTTTTCTTTACAAACACGACTGGTGCACCCCACGGCGAGCTACTTAGCTGTATGAATCATTTTTCCGTTAACTCCTCAAGTTGCTTCTTTAACTCAGAAATTTTGGCCGGAGCGATTCAATATGGTGGCTTAGACAATGGAGCATTTCTTGGTTCAAGTTCTATTGTGAATGGATCCGACCGATCAGGTGGTAGACCCAATAAGGTATGGAACACATCCTCAAACTCACTGAACACAGGAATCTCTCTAAGGTCTACACCTTTCCGGACTTCGGTCGTGGTGATTGTAGCCAAATAGGCTTCACAACCCTTCTCGAGCATCCCTTATGCTTGGATCACTGAGACCACTAAACTACCCGAAGTCGGCCTTATCCCTTGCAACTAAATCCGTCCAGCCCCACTCTCAAAATGAACTCTCCCTCGGTGGAAGTCCAGAGTGGACCGATATTTTCCCAACAAGTCCATGCTTAAGATCACTTCATGATTCTTAAGGCAGACTATTACTAAATTCATCGACATGATCCCTTTTCCTCTTCCCATCGCTTGACTTGCTAACAAAAGAAGGATGGGAGTGAGACCTGACATGGTTCTCTTCAGAAAGAATGGCTTCCAACAAAGCAACCCTTTCAACCAGCTCCGACATAGTACTGAAGGTAAGAATAGAGAAGTGGTGCGGAGTTCAACTCGTAGACCTTGGAAGAACCAACGCACATGTACTTCTTCCTCCTCAAGTTACATCCCCACATAGCGTCTAAGTAAGTTGAACTCTTCCTCATATTCACGGACAATCCTGCGACCTTGGGTTAGGTCCAGAAATTTAGCGTGCCGATCGCATGTTTTCCGCTGGGAAGTACTTGAGGTTGAAATCATACTCAAATTCCTCAATCCTCACAACACGCCCTCCTGTGCGTTTTTCTAGAGACAACAACCAATTATGAGCATCCCCTTCCAGGAAGGGGACTGCAATGTCTTTCTTGAAGTCATCCGGGCAGCAAGTGGATTCGAAGTTTCGAATTAGACGACTCCTCCATTCATCCGCCTCAATCGGACCAGTACTACCCTTGAAGGTTTTTGTTTCCATGCGGGATATGTGTTCCAGGACAATCAAGTAATCCACCTTTTCCTCAGCTCTTACTGGTGGATCGATCTCGAGTACCTCAGCCATCTCTATAACTCGTCTATCGACTAAACGTATAGCCATGGGGATTTGAGTTGCCTGACCCACAGACAAATTTACCAATGGTGTAACCGCTTGTGTCAGTGTGGTCATCTGAGTAGCTATATTTTTTAGGGCACTTAACACATCCCTCATGGAAGGTTCCACAACCTGATCCCTTTGTACTGCAGTTTTCTCAATCGCTCCATCCGGTGGAGCCGAGTTATGAGCCGCATTAGAGGGTTCCACACCTTCCTCTTCATGCTTATTCTGGCCGCGCTTTTGAGGATTCACGGTCCAAGTCTCACCAAGGTTGGTCTCAACCAACAGCGCCCCCCATC